>JAQIVE010007088.1:0-10822 GCA_034698285.1 Sminthurinus bimaculatus
CTTGTGTCATTTTCGCACTGTGTCCTAAAAAGTGTGTCCTTTTCTCCGGGTCATTTTCTCGTGTGTCATTTTCCCCGTTTACCTTCTCCCTCATACAACCCACATAAAGACTTCAAAAGGAAGAGGAAATGGAAGGAATGCTCAACAATTTTGTTAGTTATAACTACTGAATAGCTTATTATTACTTGTTTTGACGTAATTTTGATTTTTTTGCTCCTACTTCCAAAACTTTTTATTCGTATTTACTGCCAAAACTAAATATTTGGCTGGATAATATTACCTCGCAATTAAAAAAATTAAATTGGTATAAATGCCAAAAGCCTACAAACTACTGCCAAAAACCAAGATTCTACTGCCAAAATGTGTTTGTCTACTCAATCTCATCTCTAGTTGGTCTCAAGGAGGAAAAGGTGAATTTTGCCTCTCCTTGTGTTCAATCTCAATCAAAAAATGAATTCTCTTTCGACTCATTTCCAAATGGAAGCCATCGCTCGCTCGCAAGCTCTTACTACCAGACACCACCACCCATGACGGCTGTTGAGCGAGAATCTCTTCTCTCTCCTCCTTTCCTTTCCTCTCCTATCCTCTCCTCTCACCGTCTTCAACTCAGGATCCACAACATAAATCCAGCAACAAATCCATAAATAAGCGAGGAATCCTGGGAATCATTCTTGGGGTTGCATTTAACCTCTTATTCTTCTTCTTCTTCTTCTTCTTACCCTTCTCTCACGGCTCTCTACAAACTAACATCCTTTCTGGGAAAATCTTTCCCCAGAGGATTTTCTCCCGTCGCATTGACTAAACAAAAAAACCGGGTAGGGGCTTTGAGAGGGCAAATGCCGAGAAATCCATAATAGCCTCCGACTTGGTTCTAAATATTCACACCATCATTCAGGTCAAAGTTCAAAGGCTCAAAGGGAATAGGTAGGAAGGAGAATGCAATCACTAATTAAGTCTGAAGCTAGCACTACGACCGAATGAACATTATCACAGTAAATCAGGAATAATTTCAGTTGTCGACTTTATAAACCCTATTTAGTCCCTAAAAGAGACCCTTAAAAATGCCTAAAGTTCCAAAATCAGATTTTTTTTCTGACTATTCTTTTGTACACAACTTTCTTCTTAGCACGTTCATAAAGTAGTATATGACTCAAGATATGACTTTATTAAGGTGTTAAAAAGAAAGTTGCGTAACCTTTTGGAACATATTCCTCGGATGACTGAATATTAGAGTAAAATGTTTTCCAAAGTTCATTTTGTTCCCGTAGCATGGTCTCAGATACTCCAGGATGTTGTCGGCCATGTGTCAAGCCGCATGGAAAAACTACTTCCCGTTTTCAGCGCCTCTCACTCTCATAGTTATTTGTAGAGGATTTTCCTTGTGATGCTTTTAACTTGAATTTGGTGGTTACAAGTGATAAAGAAAAAAAGAACATTTTCATGAAATAAAAACGACAAAGTCATGGATTCTGCGACATAGGTACGTCAGGAGGAGGACAGTTTGAGAGAACCTTATACAAAAAAATTTGTTTAATTTTTTACTCACGTAAAGTAATTTTTTATTAGGTAAAAATCAGTGCATTTTTACCCTGTTACCACTCGCTAAGAGAAAAGAAAACTCGTTTGAAAGTAAAAGAGTTCAAGTGAGGACAAGGGTAGGTCATCATCAGTATGCAAGTCGCGGGGTATTCCAGTCACGATACATATGACAAGAACACATATAATTTGAGTAATCGGCTTGAGTTACAACTAAATTTTGAACTTAACTTTCATTTTCTTTATCATTCTAAATGGAGCATGGAGTAAAAAAGGAGCCTTAACACCTATTTCTCCTTTCAGATTCCAGGAATATAAGGGAAAGACGCTTGTGTACACTTGTATATATGTATTGCGAAAGATGACCAAGCAATGTTTTGTGAAGAGCAAGGCAAGTAGAGGCTAGAAAAAAGGCCTATGAAAGGACTGCGTGGTCCAATGTGCTCCTCTGCGAATAATACATAGTAAAAATAATCTGGGAATCCAGAGTGGGAAATTGAGACTTGGAGGGATGAACCAACACTACAGGATGAGGGGCTGTCTGTCTTTATAAAAATGGTACTCCAAATTTAACTTTCTCCATGCTAATAGATGGCAAAAGTAAATTTTGAAGTGCCACTTTTATAAAGACAGAGAATAAACATAGTACAACATAGTCTTCTTGTTAGGAGTGGAATAACTATTATATGGTTTAAAAGCAAGGAGTGAAGAATGTGCGGAATCTCACCTCATGTCGACCTCACACAGCCAAGCCAATATACTCGAAAAAACACAATTCCATGAAATCTCCCTTTTCCTTGACAAACCCTCTCTCTCTCTCTCTCTCTCTCTCGTTCGATTTCCATCCTGCTATGCTCATTTTTAGAGCTTGGACAAACTTTTCCATTTTCCACCTATTCACATTTTTCTTCGCCTCTGCTCGCCTTCCCAGTAAACAGCACGAATTCCTATTGCTCACTAAGGAATCTAGAGGTGGATTGAGGAGCAAAACGGGGAAAAGTCTTAGAAACCAACCAACCAACAATCTCTCTCTCTCTCTCTCTCTCTCTCTCTCTCTCTCTCTCTCTCATTCTCGCTTTCGTTGTTGGGAGTTGGGAAGGAGGAAAAGAAAGAAGACCTTTGACTGTGTAGCCACAAGTGACAAGAGTTTTTTTTCCGTTTTTTATACTTTTCTTGTCTCTTTTATTCCTCTGCTCTGCTATGCTCTATGAAGACATGTCCCTGGGGAAGAATGAAAGAAGCAAGTCCCACGGCAGGAGGCCACGGGAGAGAGAAATGCACGTAGGTAACTCGGGTAGCTTTGCTCAGGTCTGCTGAGATATATTGTCAATACATTTTTGGGCACATCCATACATACATGATATGTTCATATATATATATATATATATATATTGATATTATTCATGAGGTTCTGAACGATTCTGACGGATTTCCCTCCATCCTTGCCCTGCCTTGCACCCGGTTTCCCAGACGGAAGGACAAGAAAAGTTTAGGAGAGAACAAAAAAAAACTGCCTGCCCAACAGTCGGTGCCATAAAATTTGTACAAAGTACAAACCTGGATGGAAAAGTGAAAGAGGAAACGAAAGTAAAACCAAATGCCATACGTCTATACGCTCCCTTTCTCTCTCTCTCTCACTCTCTCACATATTATGCACCTCGTGTACAATATTCATAGTAATTTATGAGCATGAAGAATTTGTCATGTTTTTTCAGTCTGGACACAAATCGAAAATAGAGGAGAGCCTATTAGGGGTATCAGTCTTTTTCATTTCTTTCTCTCAGTCGCAGGCCCTAACGGTCTCACACCAACAATTTCCAAAATCATCCCATAAATTATCACCGTAGCTTTTTCTAGATGCATGGATGTAATCATGTTTTGTCCCCTTGCAAAGCAAACGTCGGTCCATAGAGAAAAAGGCCAGGGAGCACAAGATGATGATGAATTTGTGAACGGGAGGAGAATGCATTACAAATAGCTGTTTGCGCATCGATGAACCCCTAGAACATTAAAAGCGGTTTTGACTTAGAAGATTATGGATTATAGATTTTGATTATGTCGTGGGTTCTTTCATGCTGAGATGGACCCTGCCGTGTAAAAATATCCCGCGGTCTTCTACTTATAATTTGACCCACCAAAAAATCACCCAAATTTTTCGGCCGAAACGTCACAGAATTCATCCAAAATACAAGTCATTCTTTCAACTGCCGAAAAGTTTCCTAACAGAATTGGGAAGATTTCGGCCGGATAATTGGTAAATTTCCTGGAGTAAGTTTCAGCTTAGTTATTCAATTTTCTTGTGTGGCGTGCTTGTAATTTGAGCTCAAAGTTAACCATAGGAAAAAGAACTGCAAGAGAAGCAAGTCTCCAAAGAAGGTCTATTCAAGAAAATTGTTTTGAAATTCGAAATAAAGCCTAGGATTCACTTATTTGTGGCCAGAATTTTAACATGCTCACTTGAAAAAAGAAATATGCTTAAGCGTAAAAAACTGTATTGGGTAGGGTAGGGTAGGGTAGGTGAGAGTAAAAACTCCTGAAGCACCGAAAAAAAGTTGCCTCGTCACCTAAAGTTTGGTAATACACACACACACTTTGTGTTTGCTGCGAATTTTATAAAAAGGTGTCTAGCATGATTTATGGTTGTTGCTCACTAGGAGGTTTGAGTTGAGAATCTCTTCCTCCTCTTCTTTGTTCTTCCTCCTCCTCCGCTGTGAGAATCCGCGGTAGTCATTGTATCTATTGTACTGAGGGTGTTCGGCTACTGATTCTACAGTAAGCATTATTAGGACCCAGTATAAGTTTTTACTTATTTTACAATCAAAAATAGAACAGAGCATAAAAGTTCATACGATTTACTTACTATTTTGAAAAAACGTCAATCGATTACATCATTGTGGCAAATCTCATTTTTCTTTGTATTTTCCTAATACACGATTTTTTAAATTTTAACTATTTACAAACGGACAAGCTTAAAGCAAAAAATAAAGACCATTAAGCATGTTAGGTAACCTCCTCAAAAAGGTGTTATAGTAAAAAGATTTGAGTAAAATTACTGTGATGGTTGTCCACAATTAATTTACGGTAAAACAGTGGTGGAAAAAGTTTTTTCCCCGTTCATTTGTATGGGTGTACATATGGGTCGGAGACAAAGTCTCCATGGAAAACCTTAATATTTTCCTTGCCCCTTTGAACTCGGCAACGTGCTTTGGGATATTACTTAAGTTGACAATGATCCTGCTCTACTGTCTAATGTCGTCAAAGGCCAAAGAATCTGGGAAAACTTGTTTTTTGAAATATTTTTTTTTAAGTATAACTTGGCCATAATTTGATGTAAATGATTCAAGTTTTTTTAAAAGCAAGTAAATTGTATGAGCTTTCATATCCTGTTATTCATTTAACTGTGAGATAGATACAAAATTTATAGTGACCAAATAAGCTAACTGTAGAAATAATAGCCGAACACCCTTCTGTAGTCAATGGACCAACACTTGCTTCACGTGTCATTTTCGTCTCCCTCTTTATCGTCTCCTCCTTTTCTTGCTCGTCCATGACCGGCTTGTCCTCCTCTCTTTCTCTAGCTGTCTTTGTTGTTGTTCTGTAGTTGGATTATGGGTCTCGGGAGATCAATCCAAGGCACTTATCAGCTCCAACTTGTGCATTGTACCCGGAACAAGGTCACCCCTGTGTCCAAATACTGTGCAACTAAATGCACTCTCAACTCCCGTTCCAATCCCATTCTACCTTCTTATGTCCACTCCCCTTTTATGAGCATCTGCATGATCCTGGAGAATGGAAGAAAGGGGACGGGGGGGAGGGGGGTAGGCAAATCATACAATAGACCAGTCTCATTGGAGCCCTCACATTATTTGTCCCATTTTACAGGTACATCAAATTCTTTACTAGTTTCGGAACATTTTACAATAGGTCCTTAAATTTTCACATTTCAAGCATAATATTTGAAAATATTATGCTTGTTAAAGTACATATCTGACTGCTTGCAGATGGAACACGAAGGTTTACACACACGAAACGGAATGCCCGAATGTTGGCGGTATAATATTATGATCAACTTTTTGCCGTGTTATAATAGGCCTTTGCAAATAAATAAATGGGCAAACATTGCCGTTTGAATTCCGAACATTTTAGGTTCCATTCAACTCGGGGATGACTTTCTAATCTCAAAAGAACAAGGAGACTGACTAGGACTACAAAGAAGAGGAGAAATAGAACGATAGAGATTATTTGCTTCTCCCACAATCCCATCATTACCATTTTCTTTTCTTTTCTTTTCTTTCCTTATCTTATCTCCTCTTTTCTACGAGACTCTCGGTGTTTCTATACAGACAAACAACTCGAATCCACGCAGTCCATACATTTACCTACACATATATTTGATCTCAATCAAAAACGATGTTTTGAGCACGGAAAGAGAGAGGGAGAGCGAGAGCGAAAGTGAGAGAGAGAGAGAGATGTGTACAGCAGTTGGAAAAGATGGAGCATTTCAAACTTTTTTAATTTGGCTCATTTCTCTTTGACCGTTGAGTCATGCTCTCCTGCCCCCCTCCCCCCTCTAACCTAGTTGCATTTGTTTCATTTGCTCAAGCAGGGTAAGAGAGTGGAATTGAGTTGAAGGGCCCCATCTCCCCCCCCCCTCCCCAACCATTCCCCATTTTTATTGGTTTTTATTCGTATTATTAGATACTACATAAAGATAGACTTTTGTGTATCTTTATGGGGTACAAAAGGAACAGGAGAAATTGCAGGGAGAATCTATGCAATACTCCCATGTATGTGTACAAGCAAATGTTCTACACGTTACACTCAAAGAAGTTGAAGAGGAGAAAGCGAGAGAGAGAAAGAGCGAGAGAGAGAAAGAGCGAGAGAGAGAGAGAGAGAGCGACAGGGGAAAAGAGATATAAAAAGGAAATAAATTGTGATCTAAACAATCGAATCGAGAAGGAAGCTCTAGCAAGGGCGTCAAGTTAGCCCTGAACTCTGATATGGCCAAAATTGTTTATAAATGACGACCGTAGAAACCTTAAATATCCGGTGATGACAAACTTCGTTGCCGAGACAATTCAGTTTGTACTTAGTTTCGATAGTTGGTAGTTTGATGCCTTTTCCTACTTCAACTCCAGGTCTCTCTCTGCTCTTTATTCAAAATTATTCCATCTTTTCCGCAGCAGCTCGTCTCTCCCGTCCTTCCTTCTCATCCTTTTTGTACTGGGCATCTGTGTTCTGTGTTGTAGACTGGAAGAGAAGGTTTTGACTTGACCTCAAATAAACGACGACTTATTCTTCAAGTTTTTATTCTTCTTTCGTCAGTATCCGACATCTTTGCTTAATATGAAAATAATGCTTTACTCTTACGGGTATAAACTTGAACAATATTCAATATGCATGTGCCAAAAATTAAAAGGCACGTTTAAAGTTAAAAACAATAGGTAATTACTTAATACTGGATAACACAGGTAGACAAATACATATAGGTATAACAATAGCAATTAATTATGATAATAATACATACTATATCACAGACAGTGGACGTATTCGTTCAAGTTTGATGATTCGCGTTAACTTAAACAGCACGAACCTTTTACGAGACTTAACGTGAGTCCACCGAATGGTGCAAAAAGTCAACTTGAAAATACTGAAAAAATGTCAAATTTAATACAAAAATAAAGGAATGAACATGATCGTCTCAACTTATATTACATCCTCACAACTCATATTTTTGATCATTCTCAATCAAAATTTTTACCACTGGTACTTAATGTACTTAAAATTATGGTTATATATATTATACTTCTGAGTGCGGCTAGATGGGAGAAAAGGGAAACTTTTTATGTGTAGAAATCTATGGTAGTAGAATTCTAGATTCGAGATTGTGCATATAAATATTGGTGTATTGTGTACATTTTTTGTGTTACACAGATTATATCAAGGCTCAAGGGTTCAACTTTCAAGGCTGCCAATGTAAGCAGTAGATATTAGCTTCTATGTATCATTGCATATAGTGCAAAAAACTGAAGCAATAGGAAAGAGTGATTTGTACGTTGTACATGTTTAAGTGTACATTGTACATGTGTGTGTGTGAATGTTGTTGTTTTTGTCGTATTCCTCAGGTTTCCTTTTCGCACGAGACAAATTGCAAGTTGCACATCGAATAATAAAATATATTTTATTATTTGATTTTATTATTTCGTGTGTTTACACGCCAGGCCTCTTTTTTACACAGACTTCCAAGTCCCATAATAAAACACACGAGACATTTTATAGAGTTAGATGTGAGACATTATCGTACAATGTACAATGTCCTTTGGCTTTGAATAGCAATTGTAATTCTGTCTCTCTGTGTGGCCCATTATTTATATCATGATGTGCTTTTTCTTCATTTTGTCTTTTTGCATTCTTTTTATAATGCTAGAGGCTAGAGATGTATCTTATATAAGTAAAACTTTAGGTTTTGAGGCTCTACAGGGGAATTGACATCATCCGTAGAGTAATGAGTAATGAGACACAAATTAAGATGCAATAGACATGCTATGTTTACAATTTGTTGTAATAATGTTCCAGAAATTGGATAATGGTTCCAAGAAGATCCCGCTTTTCGAAGAAAAACCTGGATTTTTCGGATTCGGCAAAAGTATATTGCGTTTTATAATATTGAAAATTTTTTGTGCATATTTATGCAGATTAGCAAAATTCTCAATTGCAAGTGAGAAAATGTAAGGGAAAGAGTTGAATTTACACATACTTTAAGGACTATGACTGACGGATAAAGGGAATATTTTAAAAAACCCTTCGAAGATAAAGGCTAGTAGCTGTGATTACAAAACTGCACGAAACTTCATGCTAGTAGTACCATTTTGTAGAGAAAGCTTTGGACTATATATGTAGCTGCGGGTGTCTGGGTTGCCAATAATGCATCCTCGTCTTGTTGTTGAATTCTTCCGGAGCATAATTTTGCCACTGTCAAAAATTACACCTTCATGTCCGATTTTTGTATGACTTAACCCGTGGACTTATTTTGACGAAATATGGCTTAAAATTACGACGAAGAGTGCCTCCTCCCCCTCTGAAAGGGGGAGAAGCCAAAAAAATTTCTTATGGATTTTTCACCTGGAGCGCCGTAGCACTTTTTTTACTTATTTTTTTGAGAAATTATAGAACTTGGACGCCGCTTGAAATATACTTGGTAGCAAAGAACAACATCAAGCCGTCGGGAAAGTTGTTCGGCTAGTACCAACAAAATCTACGAATGAATCCGTCCATTTCTTGAAAAGGCACACCTCATTTCTTGCAATATGTTTGGTTGACACGAGACAAATGAACTAAAGTCCAGCGAATTAAAAACCAAGTTGAAGCCCAACAAGGAAGTCGAGATGTTCCTAAAAATTACTAAAAAAGTCCTCTGGATAAAATCCAGCACGGGGAAGTCGTCCATATCTAAAACCATTGTTGAATTTCCGAGCTTCTCTCTAACTTTTTTCTGGCATAGCGACAAAGAAAAGAGTAATATGTACTCTGAAATAAAATATGAGGATTAAAATGTGCGTACATAATACATAATACATACTTGATTAGCATACATACACAGAAAAAAGATTTTCTAAATTTTAGAAGGGAAAGAGTTGATTTTACGGTAGAAAGATTATATAGTAATAATATAGATTATATAGATTACAGATTATGGTAGAAAATACTGTGAACCCTTAAAAAAATATCCGATCAACTTTGATCAAAAGTTCAAGAGATTTGATGAGATTGACTTGATGTCCATATGGTTCCAAATTCGCATCATCTTTGATCAAATTTTGGTACAACTTTGGTGTGCACGTCGCATCATCTCATCACTATCTCATCATAATTATACAAAATATTTACCATATCAGCAAATTTATATTCATATCAAAATTTCATGAAAAGTTCATGAAAGTTGATGGGATTTTCGACCAAATGCGTGTCAAAATGTCATCAAATATTTGCCCAGATATTTTTTTAAGTGAAACTAGAAAAATGCCCTTTTATAAAGTATCTTGCAGCATAACGCATCTCATTGCCGCTTTGAACCCTTTGCAGCATTTCGACGCCACTTATGGCACTTGAATGACTGTATGAGGCAAGTATCATAGCATTTCATGAGGAGGCTACACAGCACCACAGCAAATGTCATGAGTGGCGTCGAAATACTTCAAAGAATTCCGAGCCAGAATGAAATGAATATGAGTGCGATTTCTTTCTGGTTCCACAGTATGTACAATGTACAATGTGCAACCAGCAGAATGATAGTGAAAAATTGTAGAACTTGGACGCCTTTTGAGATATATTTGGCTGCAATGTCAAACTTATGCCTTAAAACTTTTTTCTAGCATAGTGAGAAAGAAAAGAGTAATAATATGTACTCTGAAATAAAATATGAGGATTGAAATGTACGTACATAATATTGGAACTATACATACTGGATTACTATACTCATTCAAATCACATTCATGTATCATGCAGAATTGTTTCTGAGTAAAATAAATACATAATAAATATTTGCAAAGATACAGGTATATCATTCATCATGGTAATTTCGGATTGGCGATTTGAACTTGGACCACTAAATGTAAAACAAGTTGCAGTTGATACTTATGTATTATACAATTATACATATTGGATACATGCATTCCATATCAGCCGAGTAGGTAAATATTGGGACGGAATTATATGTAACTTTATGCACTCTATAAAATACAACTTATGTATATATTTAGTACTTGCTTTTGAGTGTGGGGAATATTTCATCGAAGAGAAGAGAAAATGGAAAGAATCAATAATAAATGCATGATCTGGAGGTGATGAGACAACGGGCTTGGGGTTTAAAAAATAGGACACTGTTGTACCGCGCACATGATACGATAAGCCAAAAAATATTCTACATTCTACATATTTTGTTTATTAAATGTTTATTCTAAGTATAGTCTGTGTATACTTACAGCAAATAACTGTGCATTCACACGATTTCAAATTGGTCTTAAACCGTGCATGTATAAAATGGAGTCGTAAATATTCTGTATGTAGTTGGTGAGAGATTGTACATTGTACATTGACCTACAGACGAAATGACTAGGATGCAAATAAAATGGACGGATACTGTAAATAACTGATAAAGTACGTAGGTACACATATTGCACATTAAAGTGCATACAAAGGTCGGGAAAAACAGGCCAGAAATCCCAAAAGGGTAATTGTGATTTGCTCTTGAAAATTGGAAACCGTGTTTGACTTTTTGCTGACTAAA
>JAQIVE010007089.1:0-10821 GCA_034698285.1 Sminthurinus bimaculatus
AAATGTCCAGATTTTCCGGATTTTCGTTTTTTTTGGGCCATTTTTGTGATTTTTGGTCGTTTTTAGTATTGTAAGGACAATTTTCAGGTTGAAAAATGACTGAATACTGGATTTGTTCGGGAAGACCTGATTTTGCAAATTTGTTTTGGAAACGAAACATTTTGCCCCCCAAGAAGAGTTAAGGAATCGAAATTTTGAAATCTCCCATTTTCGCTCGCCCTTTGACACGTTTTTTCTCGGGTGCCATGAAATTTCTCTCTGTTTTTGAACTCAAGTCTTCCAACTTACAGAGGCAGTAAAATTTTGAACTTTGGTGAATTTTCCGTACATAGTGCATATGTATGTACCTTATTTTGAACGTGACAAGGATGCCATACCAATTTTAGGATACAAAAGTACAAAAACCCTGCCAAACTGTTGGCCAATTACATCATACGCAGTAAAGACAAGCTGCTTTGATGCAAACTCGATGTTTTTTTGCATTTATTTATAAGGACTCAAAAAAAGATAGAAATCAACGGTGAGTCAAAGATCAAAGACGCCCTAGTTGGCGGTAACATCGATGACTAAAATACTAAAGGCAATCTTCTAGGTGGGAGGTTGAAGGCGCATCCTCATACTCAACGTAGTCTCCTGAATCAAGATAATTTTTCAATTCTTCCCAGCTTAGGGTACCAGAATGATCTACATCGTACTTGAGGATCTCGTCGAGACGCTTGTTGGCCGTTTCGCAGTTGTAGACGGTGCCGTCTTTTCCCGCCAGTAGAAACTTGAGTCCCTCCTCCCGGGTAACACGGCCGTCCTGGTTCTTGTCCATTTCGTCAAAAAATTTTCGAGACTCTTCCTCAGTTAGGATTCGAGCCTGGATCTGGGTGAGAACCGCCAGCACCGCCACACTCATCCCAACCGCCACAAACAAAGCTTTCATCTTTGTTTCCTATGTATAGTAATTTCAAAACAAGTAAAAGTTAGCCCACACTCAAAATTTCAAAAATCAGTCAAAAGTAAAATGACTAATATTTCCCTCTTTATCATAAATTCGTCACCTTCGAGTTTGCTCCGTTGCAGAAAAGAAAAAACCTGCCCGCTACAGCTAAATATTTACTTGAACAAAGTCAGAGCGATCCCAAGTCCGGGGATTAAATGATGCTCCATGTGAAAAATTCGCTGCTTTTAAGCAAAAATCTCGTATTTCCAAGTGCGCAATACACATTTACCAAAACAATTTAAAATCTGAAAAATAAAAACAAACACCAATCTGTGCACCCTTAAGAAAATTCTTATGGAATCACATAAATATTTCACAATTTTTGACGAGATTGACGATTTTCGATGAGATTTTCATAAAAAATCATCAAAATCTCATCAAAATTTGATCAAAATTGATGAGATTCTTGATCAAAATTGATGAGATTCTTGATCAAAATTGATGAGATTCTTGATCAAAATTGATGAGATTCTTGATCAAAGTACATTTTACAATTCCCCGAGATTTTTTAACAAGATTTTTTCCCAAGGGCAGTCATCATCATTTATGACAGTAAATTAGACTGGGAAAACTTTTTTCTGAACAACATCCGCTTCAGTTAATTAATAGCTTGATAGTTGCATCGTCACAGTTTGATTAGTTAATTAGAATTACATATGGGAAATTTACAAATAATGCAGTTTTAAACCAATTTGAAATGGGATAAAAAGCTCGGCGTCAATTTTTCCACGTTGAATAAATTTTTTTAACAAACAAGGATTTAGTTTAAAGCAAAAGCTAAAGCTGAGCTCATGTAAAAACAAATTAGGCAATTACCAATGGAAGGTAATTAGGGGGAAATTACATAGAAGGGAACACGCAATAAGGTTAAACTTTGTTGTTTGTCGTTGAAATGAAGCAACGTAATTAGAGTATCTACGCAAGTTTTGAGCAAGGAACCACCAAATAAATATCATAAGATGCTCTTTTACTTTTTCGGCTTCTTATGTCAAAGCAAGTTCTTCTTTCAAGCAAGCACTTTTGTTTAGAAAAAAAATCTAAAAAAAATCCGAGTCCGCTCAATGAATAGATTCTACCATATATAAAAAATTAAAAAAAAACAGAAAGAGACTTTATATACTGCCAAAAAAAATTAAGTGTAAAAAAAATGCATAGGTTCATCAATTTTGTTAAGCTAAAGGCAGGGATAGGCCATGAGGTGAAAAAGTTTTTGCGTTCCCCCTCAATTTTGGCTCAGGGCCCTGCCAATGCAACCTTTTGCTCGTTGACCTTTTGCCCTCCCTCCCTTCCGTATGAAAAAGAGAAAGAGGGCGAAATTCCGGAAATCGTCATTTCCGGAATATCCGGCCGCTTTCCCGAGTCTAATAACGTGGAAGAATTTGCGGAAAACTTGTACCGCAAGGTGGACATGGTGAGGGAACAAACTCGATTCAAAAGCCGGAAAATCCCACCTCGCTTCGGATTTTTGAAAAGTCTCGATAAATTCGACGCTGAATTTTTTGGAGTCGTTCCAAAGTTGGCAAATTTCATGGGTTATTTGTACATATGTTAATTGTTGATACAGCCACAGTAAATAAATGAATTTTGATACCTTTTGTTCAAGTTTTAAAAAAAATTACATTTAAACAACTTTTCGATATGAAAACCTTTCCGCAGACCCTCAACTCAGAATGATGCTTGAAGTAGGATTTGAAACCATTTTTGACTCAGGTATACATAGAAAAACCACATTTTTATAATGCCTATAATAATATCGGGGGAAACAAAATAAAATCTGAGGAAACTGAGAGATTTTCCTGTTTTTTTTTTCGTTTCGTTTTCAAGGACTAAACCCCGAAGTATTAAAGGGTTCAAGGACTGGCGTATTTGTGGGCGCAACGGGAATCGAGTCAATCGACTACTGGCTCTTGGGCTCCCATCCAAACGCTATGAAGGGCTACGCAAGCGCTATCAACAGCTTAAGCTTTGCAAACCGACTCTCCTTCCACTTTGACCTCAAGGGTCCCAGCCTCGCCGTGAACACGGGATGCTCCGCAAGTCTCATTGCGCTGGAGATTGCCGTTCAATCTATTCGGAGCGGGGCCTGTGAGGCTGCCCTCGTGGCGGGAACCGCCCTTCAACTGTCTCCCTTTACCAGCATCGATTTTGTCGAGTTGGGTGCCATGGCCGCCGATGGAAAATGCAAGGTTTTCGACGCTTCCGGTAAGTAAAAAGTACAATAAAAACTACCCGACTAAAATTTATTCGGGTTATTTATTTTTTCTGACCTTGACTTTTCCCGATTTAGGAGATGGATATGCTCGGAGCGAAGCCGTGGTCGCAATTCACATACAAAAAAGAAAAGATGCCAAGAGAATTTACGCTACTGTCAGAGGAATCGGGTCAAACACGGATGGCTACAAAGTAACTACTACTTTCCACTACTCAATAAATTCAAAAAAAGTAAGTAAATTTTGGCAATATATTGCCAAAATTTACTTACTTTTTTTGAATTTTTCCGTAAAAATCATTTTTTTCGTGGAATTTTACAGCTTTAAGAATAATGTCTGAATTGGAACCGTCTTTTGCTAATCTAAACGATTTACAGGCAAACGGCTTTACTTTTCCATCGAGAGCGTCCCAAGAGCAGCTGATAAGAGAAATTTATAAGACAGCGGGGATTCAGCCCACACAAGTTAAATATTATGAAGCTCATGGGACTGGAACTCCAGGTAGAAAAAAAAAACAAAAATTCCATATGCAATAACTTAAAGCAACTTAAGGTTACTTAACCTCTTAAACCTCTCCTGTTTGCAACAACGAGTAGCTGGAGATCCAGAGGAGCTCGAAGCAATATCAAACATATTTTTCCAGGGGACAGAGGGTACAAGTAGGGAGCCGTTGTTACTGGGGTCGGTCAAGAGCAATATGGGTCACTCGGAGTCTGCCTCCGGACTCTGCGGCATTTCTAAAGTCCTCATCTCAACCCAAACGGGGAAACTCCCACCAAATTTACACTTTTACAGACCCCGAGCCAACACCCAGCACATTTTTGATGGACCCCTTCAAGTCGTCACAGAAACCACGCCCTGGAATGGCGGACTCGTGAGCATCAACTCCCTTGGCATGGGTAAGAATGATGATAATGATGTCAAAATAGCAGAGTTCACTTTAACATTTTTAAAATATAGGTACCATTTTTTGGAATTGGAAAGTTTCTTTTGGTAAATTTTGGTACCTTTGCTGAAATTCTGCGGCGAGAAATAATTATCTAAAATGCATTTATTTTTATAACAACAAACTAAACCAATTTTTCCGCCTTTGGACCTTTTTACAATTTTCAGGTGGTACAAATGCCCACTTGGTTTTACACTGTGACGTTCAGCAAGAACCTTTGGCTTCGAACCCAAGTTCAAAGGACAAAAACCTCCCCCTGCTCCTACCATTCTCCGGGCGAACTGAAAGTGGAGTCAGAGAATCTCTGGAGAAGGCATCAAAATTAGGAGAAAATCCCGAATTTTCGGCGCTACTTTTCAACGTCTTCAAGTCAAACTTGCCAGGTCACAGAATTCGAGGTCACG
Source organism: Sminthurinus bimaculatus (assembly GCA_034698285.1). NCBI lineage: Eukaryota > Metazoa > Arthropoda > Collembola > Symphypleona > Katiannidae > Sminthurinus > Sminthurinus bimaculatus. Next base: position 4,549 of record JAQIVE010007089.1, read on the forward strand.
CCATTGTTGACCCTCAGGGACAGGGAACCACATCTTCAATGTTCAATGTACAACCGCTGCCTTTTGAAGGGGGTTACCGGCCCATTGCCTTTATATTTCCCGGGATGGGCAGTCAGTGGAGCGGAATGGGGAGGGAATTTCAAATCCTTGATGTCTTCAACGCCTCGTTAGCAGCATCAAGAGAGACGCTCAAAAACTGCGGGATGAACCTGGATCAGCTTTTGCAGCCAGATAATTCCAGCATATTTTCCAATATTCGGGACGCATTTGTGGCAATCACGGCTATCCAGCTGGCCCTGTATAACACCTTGAAGAGCGTCGAGGTCACACCGGACATTTTTGTAGGTCATTCCTCCGGAGAAATCCTCTGTGGGTATGCGGACGGCTCTTTTACAGCGGAAGAAGCAATTTTGGTGGCCGAGGCTCGAGGTCGAGCCTACCTGGAGGCGATCGAGTCCTCACGAGTGCTCGGGAGCATGGCCGCTGTGGGACTGTCGTGGGGCGAAATTTTACCAAAATGCCCGCCAGATGTTTACGTGGCCTGCGAAAACTCGCCAAATAATGTAACAATTTCTGGAGCATCGCCTGCCATTAAAGCGTTTGTCCAGGAGCTGAAAAGTCGGGGCGTTTTTGCCCAGGAGGTCAACTCATGTCATGCTGCGGCCCACTCGCCCCTTCTCTCCACGGCGGGAACCCTTCTGGAAAAATACATTTCGGAGTTTTACCCCGCGGAAAAAAATCGGCCGCGGAGTGAGCGCTGGCTAAGTTCTTCAATCTCGCACAACGAATGGGAGGCGGAAAAAAACCCCATGGGAAAATGGAATTCCGCCGCCTACCACGCCAATAACGTCATTTCCCCCGTTTTGTTTCGGGGGGCGGTTCAACACATTCCGAAAAACGCTGTGGTCATTGAAGTGGCCCCAAAGGGCATCTTTCAGGGCATTTTGAAGGGCTCCCTGGACAATTCTAATTTTATCGCTCCACCCCTCATGACTCCGACAAAAAATGAGACTGGCGGGAACATACATCGTTTTTTGACCTCCCTGGGTCAAATTTATAATTCCGGGGTCGATGTCAACTTTGCCCCTTTATACCCTCCAGTTCCGTTCCCCGTGTCAGCTCGGACGCCATCCTTATCCAGCCTCGTAAAGTGGGACCACGAGGACAGTTGGACGGTTCCCGTGGTGCCAAATCACTGTAAAATGGCCTCAGAGGGCGTGACCTTTACAGTTGACCTCTCATCTCAAGAAGACAAGTTCCTTCAGGGTCACAAACTGGAGATGTATGGCCCGCGAGCTATTTATCCAGCAGCAGGCTATTTGTACCTTGCCTGGCAGGGGTTGAGCACCAACCTCGGGGTCAGTTTGAGTGACCTCCCCGTGACCTTTGAAAATGTGACCTTTGACCGACTTACTTTTCTCCGGGAAGACAAGCCAACAAAGTTTCGAGCCGCCTTGTCCAGTGCGTCAGGCTCCTTCGAGATCACGGAGGATGAGTCTTTTGTAGCCCGGGGCAATATTAGACAGGCTAAGGTCATCCCCCCGAGGTCAACGTTTATTATGCCGGAAAAATCTTCAAGTTCTGGAGAGGGGCAAAAAATTTCCAGGCTGCAGAAAAAAGACATTTACAAGGAATTGACATTGATTGGCGTTAACTGCAGTGGCGAGTTCCGGAGCCTCCAGCAAGTTGACCTCAAGGGCAAGTTGACCTTTCAGTTATTATTATTGCAAATGTACATAGAGATCTGACTTTAAAAAACACTTTACATTTCATTCAGGATCATGGGCGGAAGTAAGTTGGACCGGAAACTGGATAACGTTCTTGGATAGTCTTCTCCAGTTAGCCTGTTTAACCTTTGTCCCGAATCGGGTCACAAATCTTCCTGTGGGACTTGGGCAACTTGTGGTCGATCCAAAGGAGCTCCAACAATTCCTGCACAAAAAGACGACTCAAGAAGTTCCATTGGAAAATGGTAGCAATCCCGAGCTCCCGTTTCCGGTTTCAGTTCCAGTACAAATTGACAGGGTTCAAAAGACAATTTCTTGCCCAGGGGCGGAAATTCGTGGGTTGGCTTTTAAAGATTTCCCCCGGAAGCGAGTGGACAAGGCTCTCGTGGAGGAATACAAGTTCATTCCCTATTTTGACAATGTCCCGAATTCCCAGGAGCCCGAATCAGCAATAGCAGTCATCATCGACTTGGTTTTGGAGAATTTTCGTAGCACAAAAATCAAAATTGCGGATCTTTTCAAAAACAGTCAAAATTCCCTTACCCCACTCATTGGCGAGGCAATGCGCTTTAAGCCAAGATATGAAGCAAGTCCATCCGAATTTCATTTATTTTTTCAAAATACCAGTTTTACAATTTTTTGAAAATTCAATTTTTGATCATTTTCAGATGGGCCTAAAAACCTTGTCAACCTCGACGGAGACCGATGAGCTAGAGTCTGAGTCTGCTAGAGATGAGTTTGGAATCCCGATTCAGATTCAGCTTCGGGAGCTTTTTTCAAATGACCTTGGAACTGACCTGGTCTTCCTCGACGACCTAACCTTTTCTGACCTTTCCCTAGGAAATCTTGGACGAAATTCTTTTCTCGTGGTTCACTCCAAGATGAAACACCAAATGAGTGAACCAAATCTTGAGTCGCAAGATTTTGTCAAAATTGCTCAAGTTTTTTCAAACGACTCTGTATTTTACCTATTTAAAAAGGTATTTTTTTCAAAAGACGTTATTTTCTAAAATATTTATTCCCAGTTTACAAATCCACCGCTGATTTTTTACCATAAAACCTGACCCTCAATTTCCTTTGCGGGCTTTTTTAATTTATTCAGAAATTCCAGCCTGATCTTAAAACCATAAAAGAGGTTCGAATCTCCGGCCGTAATTTTGACTGGCTGCCGCAACTCCAGCGTTTAATGGATTTTCCAGCCGAGGAAAACTGTGGGACTGAATCCTCATCCAGAATTTACTTGACCTCTCAAAATGACTCCGAAAGTGGCATTATTGGCCTCGTCAAGTGTCTTATACGGGAAGGTCGCGGTGGTGAAAGAATTCGAGGCTTGTTTGATCCGCAAGGCAAACTTGCCTTGGATTTTGAGAAGCCGGATGCTTCTCTGATGGAAATTTTGGAAAAGGACTTGGTCACAAACGTGGTGGGTCAGGATGGTCAACTTGGATCTTATCGTCATCTCCCCATTGCCTCGCAACTTGACCCATTGTCCTCAGAAAACAAGCAAGTGGAGCATGCCCACGTCAACACTTTGACCCCCCGTGACCTGACAAGTCTCCGGTGGATCGAGAGTCCGCTAAAATCCTGCGCTCGCTTACAAAATTCTAATTTGAGCCCGGCGGGAAAATTGTGCAGAGTCAACTATGCTTCGATAAATCCCAGCGGTAAATTTTTGACCAAAAATTACAAATTCAAAAAAAGGGAAAATCAAAACCAAAAAAATGTATTCCATGCTCATTAAAATGTAATAAATGAACTAAATATGTATTTTTATGATAGATATTATGTTGGCCATTGGTCGGCAGACCTTTATCACCTCGGGGTATTCCAGCGACCCCGCCCTGGGCCAGGAGTTTTCCGGGATGGACCCCGAGGGCAATCGGATTATGGGCATTTTACCTTCCAACGCTTTGGCAACTAGCGTGCTGATCAAGTCGCCAGCCCTTTGGTGGAACGTTCCAGACCACTGGTCTGTAGAGGAAGCCGCAACGGGTAATTAAATATTTTTATCTAGTTCTATAAAATTCAAAAAAACCTATCTGTATTAGCCCGCATAAATTCAAATGTATCCTGTTTTTGCGGAAAAAAAAGTTCCACTGGCCTACGCAACGGCCTACTACGCCCTGTTCTACCGAGGTCAACTATGCCCAGGTCCATCGATCCTAATCCACGCGGGAGCTGGAGGTGTGGGGCAAGCTGCGATTCATTTAGCCCTCAATTCCAACTGGGAAATATTCACAACGGTGGGCAATGAGGAGGAGCAAAAATTGGTCAAGGATTTGTTCCCAGCCCTAAAAGACGACCATATTATTTTAAGGGCACGCCCAGGCGACCCCGACTGCGAAAACATAATTTTGGAGCAAACGGGAGGGAAAGGAGTGAATTCAGTTCTCAATTCTAATTTTCTGGATGATGAGAAACTCGAGGTCTCACCAAGGAGCCTGGCCAACTATGGAAAATTTATGCAAATAATTGGGACCTTGCACCCTGAAAACACCCTCGAATTTGGGATGAGTGACCCCCAAAAAAATATTGATTTTCAGGTCATCTCCCCGGAACTAATTTTCGATGAGGGGGAAAAGGGAGAGCATCTTGCAAACTTTGTCAAAAATTCGATCAATCAGGGTATTTTGAGCGGGGCGGTGAAACCATTGTCGACCACCGTTTTCGACGCCGATCGAATCCAAGAGGCTTTCACATTTATGGCAGAGGGGAAAATGGACCTGGGAAAAGTTGTCGTTGAGGTTCAAAAAGAGGGTCAAAAAGGTGCCCCAAAAAGGATAAAAAAACCGGCCAAAGTTTCTGCGACCCCTCGAGTACATTTCAACCCAGAAAAATTGTACATTATTGTGGGCGGACTTGGGGGATTGGGTTTAGAGCTGGCAAACTGGATGGTGGACCGGGGGGCGAGGCGTCTGATTTTGACCTCAAGGTCCGGCGTGACCTCGGGCTACCAGCAGCTCTGCCTCGACAAGTGGATTGAAAAGGGCGTGGCCGTTGAGACGCCAAAAGTGGACTTGGCAAATTACGAAATAGCTTCAGAGTTCATGGGAAATTTGTGCAAAACTCAAACTATTGGCGGGATTTTTAACAGCGCTTTGGTAACACGCAATTTTCAAAATTTTTGCGGTACCCGTGGTGATATTTAAAAACTAAACAGATTGCAAATTTTTCTTCAAACCATGTTTTACCATGTTTTTTTCAGGTATTAAAGGACGCCCTGATTGAAAACCAAACGAGGCACATGTTTGAAGCTGTCACACAGCCAAAAATTCAAATCACACAAAATCTGGACAAACTTTCCACTAAACTTTGTCCTGACCTGGAGCATTTTGTGGTGTTTTCCTCGGGGGTCGCGGGGCGAGGAAATCCCGGACAGTCCAACTACGGCCTGGCAAACTCTGCCATGGAACGAATGTGTGAGCGGAGAAAGGAAAAAGGACTCCCCGCTTTAGCCATCCAGTTTGGTATCCTTGGACAAGTTGGATTTGCCGCCGAAAAATTTGCATGGAATTCCAGAGGGGCAACGGGCAAGGCCCTTGACCCGACCATGCCTGACTATGACCCGCCCAACGAAAGTGCGTTCGAGGGCACCGTTCCCCAGACCATCCAGTCCGTCCTTCAAGTCCTTGATATGGCCATGAATCAAAATGCCCCGGTTATTTCCTCATGGGTCCTTGCTGGCAAATCCAAATCAATATCCACATCCACATCCACAAATGACGGAGCTCTATCCAACTTTTCGGCGGCTTTTTCTGCCAATGCCGCCAAAATCAACCCTAAATCGAAATTAGTTGACCTTGGCATGGACAGCCTTTTGGCCTTAGAGATTCAACAGGTCATAGAGAGGGAGTATAAAATTCGCTTGACTCTCCAGGAAATTCGATGTCTGACCTTTGATGACCTTTTGGCAGTTGATGCAGGTGCCTTCAGATGGAGCCAAAAGTAAAGATACGAGGATAATTTACAGAATTTAAAAAACCTGAAAAATTCGAAAATAAACACCAACACAAATCCACCTGAAATGTGAGATTTAGACATTTTCTCAGGCGATGCCACAAACTTGAATTTTCAAACTTGCATTTTTGAGCTGTGGGTCAAGAACTAAAAAAGTTACAGCTGTTTTAGTGCAATGTCCGTCTGACTCGAGTTACAAAATTTGAAGAGTAAGACTAAAAAATAAGTATGTTTTTTTAAATTCTAGCTCTAACGTCATCTGTAGGGACGAAACGTCTAATTACGCCTCACAAGTATTTTTTCCATGATTAGATAAGCATAAAATATTAATGTAAATAGTAGTTTTCAATTCTTGGTCACGTTGTACACACGTCGAGTGTCTCCACAAAGCTGGAGCCAATTTAAGATGTCAAACGACGGTTACGAAAAATACTCTTATTCACTTTAGTTTAAAGTCTCCGTGTAAATTTTAAAAGTTGAAAGCAAGTAAAACAGTCATCTTATTCTGATAGATTAGATCATTGATCATTTTTAAAATTTGCCGTGGTTTTGTAGGTGAGGGCAGCATAAATTGTCTAGAATACATTTT
>JAQIVE010007090.1:0-10819 GCA_034698285.1 Sminthurinus bimaculatus
TGTTAAGTTATTTCCTTCGCATCTCTTGGATTCACAAAATAAAACTTACTGATAAATCATTTTTGAACACATAGATATTATTATCGAAGTAGCAAAAAGGGACATTATAGAAGTTTTTTTGTTATGAGGGATTGTATAATTCGGATTATTCACTAATGTAACTACAGTAACTAACAAAACGAGTATAGAGTATAGCTTTACACATATGTGGCAGAAAATGAGAAATTAAAAGGATGTCAGACCGAATTAGACGCAAAAAAGACACTTTTCTGCTATTAAAGTCAAAGTCAGGTCGTATTTTCGTTCTTCATTTGCGATGTTCTCCAAAAGTGGTGTTCAAACCAGGGTCCATTATATGAAACGTTAATCCAAGTTGAAAGAGCGATAAATAAAGCGGATTTCACCTGAAACCCAAAACCCAAGCGAATACGTAATTTATACCTACTAAATACACATGTATGTATTTATTTATAATGTACACGTGCTTCATAGTCAATTACTGCTAGTTGCACAAAAGTCTCAAAGGTTTCATAACAGTTTAGCCCATAGTTCTCTCCCATTTGCAAAACTTTCATGCTACCAAAGTGATGTATAATGTGTACTTTGTACATACATACGGTTCTTTTTGTGCCTGGTATTATTTGTTTTTGTTTGTTCTAAGAATCCATGGTCAAAGTCCCATTTTAAGCTTTCTAAATTCGCATCGATTGGCAAAACAACATAATAGTAAGTAATACTTTTCAGTTTTATGTTTCAACTTGGTACAATATTCTCTCTCTTTATAAAAATGGCGCTTCAAAATTTACTTTCGCCATCTATTAGCATGGAGAAAGTAAAATTTGAAGTGCCATTTTTATAAAGACATTATGTATACGCATAGAGGCATAATGGAGATATCCAGAGGAAATAAACTGAAATTCTTGTTCTAAAAATGAAGCTGATTTGTTGAAGGGAAGCTCTCTAGTTTCAACTTCAGCTCCAATTTTAGCTTTTCTTGCATCAATAATGTAAGTTCTGCTTTACTTTCTTTACATTTTACTACATACTTATTACGTGCTCACTTCACTTTGAAAGTAAGACAACTCTTGTAATTGGTTTTTACTGAAACAGTAACTTTTTATCTCGTGGCATTTTTTAAACATTTGTCATTTTCCCAATTTACAAGTATTATGTGCATTTGTACATACAAGTACATTATACTACGTAGTTTCTATGATACGTATGGAATAAATAGGATTCGTTTGCAGATCATGGTTTTATGCCATGCAAATGGGGTTAGAAATTGCGAAAAATTTAACCAAGTTTGGTTAAAAAACCAGGACTTTAAAGTTATCGATTTCATCGTGTCTTTACACGATGAAGTAAAAATACTTACTCAGTCGAGGCAAGCTTGCTGTGTACGTATTTAACCACATGGACATGTATAATGTATAATATTTCTACCATATGCATCTACTATTGTATACTTCAATATGAAAATATGTTCGTAAACATTCTTGGTTTTGACCGCGTTCAATACAGTCAACAGTTCTAGATAAAGCTAAGTATGACAAGCAGTGAAAGAGCTAGCAGTAGTAGTAATATAGTAATACTAATACAAAATATACGTATGTAAGTATTTCTAGACTAGGTATACACAGTATGCATGAACACAGCAATAGCAATATCAATAGTAATCGAAGTAACGTTGAACATCGGGCTTTGTGCAATAATAAAGAAGGTACTGGTATTTTACTGCCGTTTTTATTTCCCCTTTAGCAAGGATATGCACTAAGGTAAGAATACAGTACAACATGATGTGTTCAAAAATGTAAGACCATTTTGGTGCGACTGTATATGGGCGAATTTCATCGTATCGTAATTTTTTTCATGCTCCAAAGTTTGGCGTGTATTTTTGGTTGATAAATAAATTGCAATTTTCTTTCTCCTTTCACAATGTATGAGAACGGATAAAATAGTTTGGAAAAGTACAATTTATTTCTGGTTCTGGAATATAAAAGTAGGCGCTTTTGCTTGCATTTTACTTACCTAAGCTATACACCATCGATGCTATTATTATTATGGTTATAGTTAGTCATGGTCATGGTCATCATCGTAACGTTGAATTCCAGTCGAAACTCGGACTTCAATCCCTTTCTTTCGTTTGGCTATTACGTCTGCTATTTCATCTTTGACAACTATCATCATCAGTTGAACAATGGAACAGAAACCGTGACTAGAGTCGTACAGTATGGAACAAATTCCCTGAATCTACTCAGTTTTGCCAAAAGGTTTGGATTTTTGGCCTTATGATTGTATGCTAAACTATGTATTATTATTGTTGCTTTGATGTGGAGTTAAAATTTTTATTTTACGAAGTTTGGAAAGCAAAAATTTATTTGACTATTTTTAGAACTAAGGAATTTCTTTGATCAATGTTTTTATTAAAGAAAATAATCCAAACCTGACCACAATCTTCATTAGGACCTACAGTTTGAAGCCTCTGCGTATTTACTTTTGTTTACATTTAGAATCATATTATAAATGTACAATGTATACACATAGTCTCGATGGTTTACAATAAGTAATTAGCATCCACATTGATGTAACAGAATTTTATATAATATACAGTGGAATTGTGCGTTCGAAAGTACTAACTGAAACAAAATACTCCCACTGCGAATTGCGGAGAGGCCGATGTAGATAGAGACACAGATATAGATGAAGATGGACGATAGATTGAAGTGGACTGCTGTTGTGGGACGAAACCCACTCCTGTTCCCAATTTATAGTGACTAACGAAAAGTAAAGGGGGAATTTATCTCCTGTTTTATCCACATCAATGAGATTTAGCCGATAGAACACAAAGTACAATATCGGTACCAGTACCAGGACTAGATGTATGCAATGTATAAGTATACGTATAATGTATGGTGAAATCCCTTACTTTTGGTCTAGACTAAAGTAAGAGAGGCTTTGGAAGTATGTGAGCGAGCTCATCAAGAGTTATAATCCACATGGGGGAATTACCATTTAGAACAATGGGGATAATTTTACCCACACTCAATACTACTTATTTGAGTTGGAGTTTTCGGAAATCCACAGAGAGAAAAGAGAGAAAAAGAAAGAAACTCTTTGGAGGAGGTATTTTAGCTTTAGCTCCAGAGTATCGGTATCTCTATACATTCATATATGAGTAAATTTGACATACTCTCCATCTCTTTTCCCCGTTGGTTTTCAGCCGGTTGTAATAAGGCAGCGTATTAGTATTAGTTTACTCTCCCCTCTTTCTGTTTTCATCTTTGTTTTTGCTTTACATTATAGAGACATCAAGTATTTTGTTTCGATTCCCTCAAATATTTTTGCATCCCATAATTCCACATCCTTTGCTCCAGCCTCTCATGTGGCTGAAGTTGCGGATGTAGATCAGACTTTAGTAGCTTTATGGTGATGCTTTGTTTGTTTTCCCTTTTCTTGTTAAAACCTTTTTACACAACATGTGTAACCATTTATTAATCCTACCCGGTGGGATATTCTCTGAGATATTCGTATCTAAAGTTTCCCGCTCTCCATTTACTACATTATAAATTCAAATTTAAATGCGTGTGTACTTTTAATTAAGCTAGCCCTTATAGTAATATGTCATCGCGAAATGTGGCCGGAAATTCGACCAATATTACTTGAAATCCAAAGGAAATCCTATGACTTTTCCATTGGACTTCAATCAAATGCCATGAAAATTCCATCATGACACAAATGTTGATAATTATTTGTTTACATGACAGAATAGTAATGTGGTTCTGATGACATTCGATATCAATGTGATGAGACGGCCATGGGATTATGACAGGATATTGGTCGAATTTCTGATCGGACATGTCCCTTCACCGTTCCATGTGATGTTATGGGATTTTAACATTAGGGAGGGCTTTGGAATTTTCAATACAGGTAGTTCTTGAACTAAATCATAGGAATATGTAAAAAAAACGTGTGTATACCTACCCTCACTGGGTAGGATTCATGAATTGTTACACATGAGTCTCCAAACTATTTTTTAATATATCTTGCTTTTAAGGTACAATGAAACTGCATAAAAACTTTCAGCAAAGTACATACACCTTAATTATCAATTCTCGTATGTCTGGTTCATTATTAAAGAAAATACGGTATGCTTTTATAAAGAGTGCTACACCAGAATCTTTTATTATAACGTCATGGTCATGTATCAACAATTGTCGCATTTATAGTTTTCTTTTTGGTGCGTGGGCTAGCCGGAATTCTTTTTATAATACTTTCGCTTTACTTTGACTGTTGTTTGAAGTCGAAATTTTCACGGGCTCAGCATTTCGCAAATTTTCTGACCTTTGAGAATAGCAATAAAGATAAATATAAACAGAACACAAACGAATAAAATAAAAGAATGGAAATTCAGAAAACTGGAAAAATATCAAACGGTTTCTTGGTTGGTTAGCTGGGTTGCCTGGCATGGGCTTGGCATTACCTAGTGTGCCGACTTCCGTTTCCCTGCTACAGCAAAGAAACAGACAAACAAAAACAAAAACGTTTACACACGCGGATTCAACATTGAAAATAAACCATAAAAAGAATAAACAAAAGTACAATGCCTATGTATATGATTTCCAAAACATTTATCCAGTTTTCATGCCTATTGAAACTCAAAGGTGTTGGAATTTCCTACAATTTTTCCGAAATTTTAGTCCAACTTTTCTTCAGAGTGGGCCTCGCGGGGATTTTATTCTTCTTGGGATATGTCATTTATTTTCCCCTTATAAATATTGCCTGACAACAAATGTACATAATATGATTGCAGAGTACATTGTTAAGTCAGAGAGAGTCTCAAATTTAGAACTAGAGCTAAATGTCCTCTCCTTCTCATACAACATTGTCTGTCTATCGCAAGGAGAATACGAAACACAAATGATGAAGGCCTAAGTTGTTTAGCTCCATTTTTCGTCCTGACTTGACAAAGCCGTTGCTTTGTTATTCGGTCCTGGTGCCGATATGAGTGTCAATTGCATTTTACTCAGTTTCTGCCTGTACATGTATGTCTCTAGATTTGCAGCTAAAAGGCTGGAGCTATACATAGAGCAAGAACAAGAATCAAGCACAGATATCTAGATCTAGATTCGAGGTTCTTTTCCTGCCGTCACGTGTCTGCTAAAATTCCTAGGTTGACTCTCGAAGATCCGACTCCGACTGCTTTAGTGGTATTTGGTGTTGTGACATGATGGTTTTGGTACACTATGTACATATGTACGTCCTAAAGCAATATGGTTTCGTTGCTTCGTATGACCTACATATCAAAAATACATATTGCATAGTATACATATGTACATTGTACATAGATAGAGCTAGTCTTAAACGAAATCAAAAAGCTTGCAAGCAGCTTTCTTTTTCTTCCTTCCGCTTTCTCCAGCAAATATGGGGAATCAATAGGAAGAGGTTTAGGGAAAGGGGAAGATATACAAACTGTACTGCTGCATATATGTACAATGTACAGTTTGTTATGTGGAAAGAGGAGATTGAGACAAGTGCCGTCAAAGTCAACATCAACATCAATATCAACAAGAGTAGATATAAGAGCAAGACGTGAAATCTGTTTCATATTTCCGAGTTTTCCTATCCTATTTGCTGTAGCCCCAAGCCAACTTTGTCTGTAAACTGTAAACTGCAAAGTCTACAAGCAGATACGTGAGCCCATCAACATATGTACGTACAATGTGTACAGTTGCAAGTATCTTATGTTCAATCTTCTTGAACAATCTATGTATGTGCCTACGTATCTGTATGTATATTGTATATTCGTTTAAAGCTGAGAATCCTCCGAAAAACAGAGTTGTTGCCTCCAAACTTTCTTCTTTGCTTTATTGGCTTGCTCTGGAAACCACAATTTGATGCACTTTATACAATTTTACATTGCTCTTCTTGTAATTCTCCAAGCAAAGCTAAACGAAACCAACGGATAAGAGCGAACAACTGGCTGACTGATGAGATGAAAGAGCGAGAGACGAAAAAAGAGCAAGTCAAAATTGGCGTGAGTATGTATAATGTATAACACACATAATACATATATATTTTTTCGACAATTCTATCATGGAAAAGTCTCCGACTCGATGATGTTCCCGAACAAGAGCAGAACTAGAAACTAGATAGAACCAAGACCACGATGATACTGATGCGGATGCTGATAATGATGATGTTGATGACTGTGATGATGGTGGTGATAAGTTTTCTCGCTTTCCTCAGAGTTTTGTGCTCGCAGATTTCCGCACAAAAAATCCATACCAACATCTTATACTATTTTCTTCCTTACCCATCATGAAAATCGTGAGGAATGAGGAATGGCATGCAAACCGAGGAATTGCCACGCCAATCCCAAACCCAATGACTTTTTTCCAGTATCAATGTGAAGGGGGGAAAAGTGGTACACATGCACGGGATGAAGAGAAAGTAGATCGGTTCCCCACATTTTTAGATTCACAGGCTCAAGTCATGAATGTTCACATGTTCATGCTCATGTATTGTGTATGTATGTGTGTCTGTATGTATGTATGTACTGAGGAAAAAGTTGGTAGCATAGTCTATGTATATTGTCTTCAACGTATGTTTCCCTAACTATGGAGACGAAGGCATATGAAATATAATCTGAATCAATTGAATCTTACTAGTCTACCTTTTTCTATTCTTTGGATATTATGCATATAGTCAAACCAGGAAGTGGAGGAGAAGGGAGAAAGAAGGTGGTTTCAACTAGGAAAATCTAGAATGGATAGCCAAGACATGGATTTTGAATTTTGAATACGTGATTTTGAGTCGGAATCCAAACCCGAATACACATTCGGGTTTGGATTCAGATCTTCAGATGTGAATGTGGGTTTCAGTTTGAATGTATATATATACGGACTCTGGTAAAATTTGGTCCAGGCAGCGATTGAGACTCGGATTGAAATTCAGATAGATTCACAGCATAATATATGTACATACTTATATAATCAGCATGGGAAGAATGAAGAAATCAGCGAAGCATATACGCTTTTAGTGATAACATTTGGGAGATTTTACAATAAGGCACAAAAGATTTCATTAACTTAGCATTTTATGATACGGATTCGTTTTTTGCGCTGGCATGCCAGCAATATCAATAAGTATCAATATCAGTTTTTCTTGATTCTGCAAGGATTGATTCATTGGGATTTTGACATATAGATATGAAAATTCATCGTATGAATGCTAAACCTCCGAAATTTAGACGTTCTTCAAAGTTTCATGTCATATCATGCCATGTCTTACCATACTATAATTTCGTAGATTGCAAAGAGTCAAGAGAGGAGCCTCAAGGAAAATAATAGATGAAATGGTAGCATAAGGTTTGCCTTAAATTTGCCAATGGGTATCTATATCTGTAGAACGCTGATGATAATGATGGAGATGGTGATGATGATGAGGATGTCAAATGTGACAAGCGATCATCTTACTCTAAATTACTTTTCCTCTTTTTCCTCCGTCTGCTGCCACTTCTGCTTCTTGGTCTTCTTCTTGGTCTTCTTCTTCTTCTTCAACCTTGAGTTCATAAGAGAAACTATTTATGAAGAGGGAGAAAATTAGAGTTTAAGCATACACATTACACATTATGACACAGACACATTGCACTGTGCCGTCTTGTGTGAGGACGCTAGACTTGGGACTTTCCCCCTTGCAGTTCATCAAAGTACAGTTGTTGATTGGATAAATGTGTATGTATACGTATACGTACGTGTGTATTCTGAGCTAAACTGCTTCCTCTTGCTTTCGTCGTCGTCGTCACCTTCGTCGTCCTGCTCTTTCATTTTCTCTGTCGGCGAATGTCCTTTATACAAAGTTTTATATGTTGTACTTGTACATTGTACAGTAGTCTAGAATTGATGAAGTATGCGTGGCACGGAAGGAGAAGAAAGCGGAGAGAAAGTGAAAGGTTATCTCGTGATGGTGCGATAAGTGCAGTATAATGGTTAAAACAGCATCCTCTAAAGCAAGCTAAATTGTTAGCCTGGTGTGACTCTCTAGTGGTTTTTCTCCGTCCATTCATTCACTCAACCATTCTACGCGAGAAAAAGAGGAACGAGAGAGAGAGAGTGAGAGAATGGGAAAGAAAAGCAAGAAAACCGCCAGAATCAATTCAGCTTTTCATCTTTCTTTTACCTTCTGCACAGTATAGCTTTGGCTTGTATACTCTTTCATCCATGGTGAAAATTCGAGTTCCTTCGCTCATGCACTCTACCCCGGTCTCTTGTCTCAGCCTGAGAATGATGCCCATATCCGCTTGCTGGCTCTCCAAAACTCTCCATTCGAGATTGCTCTTAAATTCAAAACACACCAACAACAAGAGATGGGAGTACAAAAGAACCCGTACTTGTGCATTGCTTTGTGTATTTGTGCGTATATGACGTATATTGGGAGGGTTTAGCATTTTTGCACACGTTTGTTTATGAACATTTGCAAAAAATTGTGATCAATCGTGTTTCAGAATAAGGAGGGAGCTGTGAGGATAATAAATGCGAAATAAAATTATTTACAATGAGTGTAGTCTAAAATATATAAAAAATATGGATATAAAAAATGTTTTTTACAACTAAATGTCAAACGTCTATAATGTAAAGGGGGTTAAAGCTAAGCTAAACTAAACGAGTGAGAAAGATTGGCATGGTTTCGTGGTTTTTCTCTTTATGCACATGTAGTTGGTTCCCTCATTCATTGACCATCGTGGAGCAGTGGACTCCCCCACATGGATTCGATGCATACGATATGTAAGATATGTACTGTCCTGCTGAGCAAAACTAGTAATTGGACTCGACGGGGAAATATTTCTAGAAAATCCAGAGAGCGAGCTCATATTTCTTCAGCCGTACAAGATTTATTAGTACAGAGGTTTGTACAGTTTAGTACGCAGGAGGGACTAGTTAATTTCTAAATTCTTCCTCCGCTTCTCCCTCTATATATTTCCCTTCTCCGTTTTTTAGACCGGCATTTTATAGAGATTGGAGGTTCATCTTCATCTTCCTTCCTGCCATTGCATCCTATCCCGTGCCATGCCACGCCATGCCAAGTTAAGTCGAGTCGGGTTCAGTCAAGTCAAGTCGAGTCAAGTCAAGTGAAAGTCTTCATCGTCATCCTTGGTTCAGTTTGGCCAGTTTTACTTAGCTTGCCTCATTTTTGTTTTTCCTCTCCCCGTTACTGTTGCTCCTACTTTTTTCGTTTACTTGTATCTACAGTACTTTTGCTTCCACTTTTATTTCTGCTCTTACTTTTACTTTTACTCCTACTTTTACTTTCGCTTTCTCTTTCGACGATTTTTTTTAGTTTTGGCTAGCTGAGTTTTTTTTTGGCTGCCCCATATTTTTTCGTTGGGTTGTCACGCCGGAATACTCAAGAACACTTTAGTCTCCTCAAAACACAGTTGTGTATGTATGTTGTATATTGTATATACATGGATGAAGGAAAAAACTGCGGAAGCTAAAAAGTTGAGCAACGGGAAGAAATATGGAGAAAAAGGGAAAAGGAAGAGAGGAAAAGAAATATTTTTTCACATTACTTTTTTGTATAATCCTTTGGATATTATTGAGAGTGAAAGTAAGATTGGGGAAGAGACGAGAGGGAGAAGAAAGTATTATGAGAGAAGATAGGGACGAAAGTACTCGCGCCTTTATTCCTCCAGTTTTCTCGTATATCTATACTACCATACTTTTGCATTCCTCCATGGTTTTATGGAAAACGCAAAATATTAAACAGAGACGAGGAAACACATCTTCATCAACAATAAAGAGGCTTGACATAGGGAAAAGTTGCAAGGTTTTCATTGTGTGGCTCCAGGTCATAAAAATAAGCTTCCATTCGAAAAAGCTTGCAGAAAGTACAAACGTCGCAAGTTTTCTTTACGAATTTTAGAAAACTATGAAAAAAATCTTTGAGCCTTTATACCAATTGCGAAACCTTTGTAACTTGAAGGATTTTGTGTGCAGAGGATTATTTATGTTTGTACACAGGCAAAACTCGTATATGTACGTGAGGCACACCTCCATATGTATGTGTGTAGGGCATGCTCGCCGACACATACATACATGCATATGATGATGAGGAGGAGGAGGCAGCTGCTGTAATCTATTTCCTATTTTTTATTTTCTGCTCATAGCTTGCCGCGTCTAGCTCACTCATAACCATTCTAATTTTTGGACTACATCCCCTCAATCTTCGTCTACTCATCCTCATCCTCCTGCTCCTCCTCAAGTTTTTATTATTCTTGTATAGTCAGTACTCAAAGTCAGAGTCGGAATCAGAATTTGAGTCAAACTCAGATTCAGAGTCAGTTGGTGTCGGTCTAACACGTGTAAAGTCAAGTCTACGTCTAACTAGCTCCAAGATTTATGCTGTGTGCTTTCCACCTCGGCTAATACCAAATTGGCTTCTTTTGTATGTATACATACATGCATCCATACATACATACCTGCATCTTAAAATTGTACGGAGGAGAGAGAGAGAGAACGGAGAGATTGAATTTTGAATTGAAAATTGAGGTAAGCTCCAAACTCCAAACTCCAAACACGCAAAATTGTAATTGTAAATTTTCATCAATGCCGTGGCCAATGTGAGTGCATATACGTACATAGAAGGAAGGAGCAAGACGCTGTTACTCTTTCAAGTTTAAAAAGATGTAAACGTCGGCAAAGGCAAAAACTTTATTACTATGATATGCACATGCACACAACCCGTGTACACATATGTATTGTACATACATACATAAACGTTTATTATGTGCATATACCTATAACCTACGTACAATATTCTG
>JAQIVE010007091.1:0-10817 GCA_034698285.1 Sminthurinus bimaculatus
AGGGGGGGAACGTCCAGGGACGTGTGTTAGCCAAAAAAAATTAGGGGGGTGGGTTTTAGTTTGGGGGGTGGGTAATAGAATTTCCCATTGATACCACATAAACTAAATAATTAACTCCCGTAAACATGGGAACCCAGGCACAATGACATGAGTTATAAATATCAATTGCACACATGTTTGTGGCTCTTCTTGTAATAGTTTTAATTTTTAAACATTGATTTGTCCGTCAAAATAGTCATTCAAAAGTAAACTCCCCCAAAGCTAAAATGACTTTTAAAGAGCTCCAAAACGTCATTTTACACAAAATAATAATATCGAAATGACTCTGTATGTACTGTCTTCCACAACACACATCAGATGTGTGTTGTGTATGATGTATGAAGAAATTTATGTGAGTATAAAAGGAAGAAAGCCGGCGCCTGCAGGGGTTTCTGTCAAGAGTTTTTGGACCGAGTTTGCAACTACATAATATTATTTAAGTACATACGTAATTCGAAATTTGCAAACAAATTTGTGTACATTACCCTATTTTCTCATACAAATCACTTCTTTTGACTGAATCTATTAAATAATGTGTATGTATTCATTTTGTGTATTAGCTACAAGCTACAAAATATGACCGTTCCTTCTGAGCATCGATGAAGTCCTTCACACACACGGTAGCATCCTTTTATTGCTCAGCAACTTGGCACTGATTGTGAGACTCAGATTTACTATGTATAATGTATGTATATGCTATATGCAAATTATACAGTCACTCGAAACTCCTTTTACTGAGTATATATTCTATTTTTTTCTATTTATTCTGTGACGTTAAAAAGTACAGAATATATGGTACAGACATATTGATGATCATTCAAACTACCACTGACAAAAGTTCACACATATTTTTCGTTTCGGCAGACAGACTATAGAGAGACACTGAAATCTATCTAGTACTATTCACTATTCACATTTATATAGTGGACAAAATATGAAAGATAAAATTTTGCACATGCCATTTACTTACATCATCGCGTATACATCATACATCATACAGTTGTGTGTTGTGAATGAAATGAGAGAATGTGTTTTGTCTTATCAATTATTCACCATTAAATCATCAATATCAATCCATATTACAGCATTTGACCTCATTTTTAACCCTTGTTTGTCCGGACAAAGGTCAAAAAAAATCCATCCATATTTCTCATAAACATGGACATGTATATGACATTGGTTTTAGTTTTGTTTCCACAATAATTTTTATATTACAAACGACGAGTAAATAGTAAATACATATGTAAACAGATACCTACATTAGAAAAACTCTTATTCAGTGCATGAATTGACACGAAGACGGAGACAACACGCAAGAGGAAACTATAGAAACTGGTAAATACTTACTTCTAAGCTACATAAGGATGTACATAAATTTAAGCGGGTATTAGTTGTTATATGTACATTCTACATTCAAGAGACGCAGTACATAATATATTATTGCCATCTTATTTGTAGCTTAGAAGTTCTAGGTTTTTCAACTTTTACTTGTTATTCATAGTGTTCCATAGGCAAGTGGAAAAAATATGAATAATTTATAATGTTCCACATACTTATAAATGTTTACCTGCAAAGTTAGAAGGTCGACTGTAGTTTTTGAGCATTGTAGGAGTATTACAATGTATTACAATGTATAAGCATGATATGTGTACAGTGTACAGGTTACAAGTACCGACATTTGAAAAAGAGCATCTAAAATAGTTTCAGATATTATAGCTAATATAAACTATTTAAATATGTAACGTACATTATACTATGTATGATGTAGGCACTATGTCATGAGGGTGAACTTGACGTGTGCACCTATATATTTTAATAATAGATGCTTATGTACATTTTCAGTATCAATAACTCAAACTATTCTAAATAGGAACAGCAGTCTGTCTTTATAAAAAATATATACAAGTTTCCTATCTATTTATTGTACAGATACTTGGGCTTAAAATTAGTAGATTCATATGTACGTTCTTCATATTATTGATCATATGTATTATGTATTATCTATCATGTATGTATTATTATCTGCATTCTACATTTATCTATTTTGAAAAGGCAATACAATTAGTACGGCTCTGTATGGATGAGGGAGACATGGCATGTATGTAATAAGTACTGCAGTTACAATATGTACAAATGAATGAGCTACAGCTAGCTGTCATTCAATCAATGATGTACTTTTTAACACATTTTACACGAGAGAGTCGCCAGTCCCAGTCATTCACAGTTCACACACGTAACGAGATAGAGCGTATGTCAAGAAACATGTACAATGTAATGTACAGCTACAAAAAATCTTTGTACATAATAATATAAGTGATAATATGGTACATGCCTTTTAAATTAGTATAAAAGTAGTCTACAATGTAGACTATATATAATACATACACTGTAAACCAGCCATAATATAATAGTTGATTACTCATGGTAAAAACGAACTGAATGCTCAAATCTGACTTGAGCCTGAGAGTGAGATAATCCTATAATAGATCTCTATACATTCTAGGTAAAAAATACCATAGGATTTCCCTCGCTTTACATATTATACATTCAACATTTAACTATAAACTGTATTATATTATTATTATGAATAACATAAAGAAACTACTGACTAAGATTGTGCATAGGCAGTAAAGTATTTAGAGCTACAGTAGTGGCGGAAGCGTAAACACGTATTAAAAGTAAATTGTAAGTTAGTAGTGTGTGACAATTAGCCTTTGGAAAACATGGCCTGAATTTCTCCTACTGCTGGACAGTTTGTTGTCCTTTTAATTACTTGTGAATAGTGTAAATAAATGTGTGTGAATAGTGTATATTATCATTATTATTATAGTTTATAGGCTACGTTTACTAGTTATCAGTTATCAATTCAAAAATCAATAGTTTAAATTGTGAATACACTCGTACATATTACACATTGTATGCTTGGAATACAGTCCTAACAATTATGGTAAGACACAACATTCTTTGGCTAAGATATATGTAATAAGCCTATGTAATATGAATAAGATTGAACGTTAGACAATAACTATAATATGGTTACGACGTTATCTGTTATGATATTCCCCCTGTCTGTGTACAAAGTTGTTAAAGATTTTTCGGTGAAGGTACTAAATACATAATACCGGGCACCCACGTGGTTCTTTCAGTGAGATCTTGTTTTTCGCCAGTACTATAGTGTATTTACCAAACCTTGCGCACGTCCGTGTAGGTATAACGAACTAAAGCAACTTATTTTCTTATATTTTTTGCGATTACATACATACCTAGATATATATTTACTGGCTATAAATCAGGGTAGAATAAGATCACTTTTTCTGCAGTATTCCCCAGTTTACCAGAAAGGACTTGTAAAATACAGGTGGCATGTGGTACTTATGTATATGACAGAAGCATAATATGTTTTATTCATTGAATAAACGTCCTTACAAGTAACAAGTTATATATGTAGTATGTATATGAGCGGCTTTAGCCAGTAATAGTAAATAATGGCAAACTGACTTGCCTATATCAACTATTGCAGTTGTAAATAATAAATGTCAACATACAGAGGCATACATATAAATTATACATCTATGTTAAATAGGGTGGTTCAAAAAGCTCAGGCTTTATCCATAAAGGCATCTATTAGTTCCTTGGAATAAAATTACAAAAATGTGCATAAAATCTCCATGAAAATGTCGACACTTCTGCATAGGAGTTTACATGTGCAATGTACACCATTACTGAACTGGGATTCACTAATCTGAAAAATATACAGTGCTTTTTGTCATAAAATGGGCATACAAAGCACGGGTGTGCCTAATCGTACAGGTTTTAGGGAGGCAAAGACAGGAAACTTTATGCATAGATATAGAATTCTCAGGACACAAATATTCTCAATTGCTACAAATTTCTTAATGTCAACCAGTAATTGTGCCTTTCATGATTTGGAGGCAAGAAAAGTCAAAACTGGTTGTTGTTCTGCGATACGTTTGTTATATTCGTATGCTATTGTATGATCCCAAAATAATAGAAAGAAACGCTTGTAAATATGCTATCTTTTCAGTGAATATACGAGCTGTGTAGGTTTTATACTCCAGAAGAATTGAAAATTGAATCATCCTAATGCCGTTCATTGAGTGTTTTCTGTTATTGCAGCTTATGACAGTGAGTATAAATGCAATATGCATCCATGTGTATGTACATACTTAATAATAATAAGGCTAATTGTAATTTGTAATATTGTTTGTAAAGTCTAACCGCGAAACCGTCAGTTGATTGTGCCGCTGTAAGAGTGCAAAGTAAAATTTTTTACTTTACAGAAGGAATTAGTTCGTAGTGTTAAAACTCAGTTCAGTTGGAGATTATGAACGGCAGTTTCATTTTAACCGAGAACATAGAAAAAGTAGAAAATATTTTTCAAACGATATCGATAATTTTTACGTGCCTTTTTCAACTTATTCCATATTAACTCATTTCTTACAAAACGTTTCTGTCTCCAGTCTATATCAGTACACTATTGATTATTGATAACCAGAAGAATGGTGCCGTGAAGTTGAAGTAGTCGAAAAGTTAACAGAAATTTGAAACCAAGATAATATATACAGATTAAGCAGCTACCTTGATTATCATACTGTGTTGTGTTTACAAATTTGATTCGTAAACTTTTTTGAGGCAGATTATTCATTACATCGCTGAAGGGAGATGTATTTAGCCGTGTAGATAATAGACAAAAAGCAAAAAACAACGTTAGATAGTACGGTATGTGTGAGTTATAGCTTTGATTATATTATAGGTGGTTAAAGTTTCAAAATAGCAGATAAATTAGAGAAAAGAAAATGCTTCCTCAACAACACGGAAAATGTTCTAGTATTAGTTTAAATAACAATACTCAACGCAAACGACCTGATTTTCCCGGAGTGAACCGTGCGAGTAATTTTAATATTAATTGTTTTAAACAGTTTGGGACTGTTAATAATCGGATCAAAAATGGCACAAATAATAATATACTTCGGAAAAATAAGAAAAACTCCGACTCTGATGACACCGTCAACATTTTGATAGAGGACGATGGATCCCTTGTTTCTGAATCTGCGGTAAGTACCTTCTTATTTACTTATATAGCTATAATTATAAATATGGGGAAAACTTACACATGATAATCAATAATGATTTTTGATATTGTATGTGCATTGGCTTGTATGTATAAATACGCACTGGTAAATTGACAGGAGACAGGTTAAGCTAAAAGTCGTTGCCAGCAGTTTCTTTCAATTAATTTTCAACTTTCCAACTAGGAAGAAAAAAAGTCTACTTTTTTACTGTCAAGTAGTTAGAAAAATAATAAAGCTGATAGACACATTAGATGTTTTTAAATCCCTGTCTTGATTAAATGTATGTATTATACGTATTATGTACATATTATGATAAAGACAAGGTGACATTTCAATAGAAAATGCAACCTAAGACTTGAATTATCAAACAATCGACAAAAGTGATGAGTCAATAAGTCAGAAGAATTCAGACGGAAAACAGAGAGAGGGAGAGAGAGAGAGAGAGAACAAATAAACTGTTGAATCAATACAATGCAGCCATATCAGCCACATGGATTATCAATATACACGAATTATCTAATACAGAGAATAGATATTCATGCGACGAAAAAAAGTCTTACGCGTGAACACGTACAACTAGTAAAGCAGAATTGTGATCAGTACTTAAGTACAAAGTAAGTATCTATTGAGCTTCACACACTAACTAACTACTGACGATGAGTTATATATTCACTAGTGTATTAGTTTAAAAACAGCAGTAATAAATATGCTCCAATACATAAAAACATAGTATGCACTCAAACTATGTGTATAAATGTGTAAAATACATACTAAACACTACTGTGTACTACACACATAGTGTATATTGTATATGATGGTGAGCAACAGGTAGGCTATTTGTACTTATTTTATCATCCCTTTCTGTTGTTATCATCCAATATCAAAGCGCATTACGCAAATTTGCGAATGACATTCACACATAAAATAGTATGGATTTAGGTAAATTGATTAGAATATTTGAATAATATCGAAGGACTTGTATTTACATTTTTTGGTATGGTAATACCAAATACCACCACAAAATGGCATGTGCTACGTTATAGGTTATGAGTTATGAACTAGGCATGCATACATTGTATCTAAATACTTATGTAGTTGTGCGAATATGATATTATGTGAATTTGTACAAAAGTCTTCATGACATCATATTAAATGTAGTCGTAGACACAACTCTTGATGTTGGATTGAATTGGATTGGATAATACAAATTAATAATATGACAGCTATGTAGTTGAAACGAAATACATAGTTATTAGTTATGAATGATGCTCAGTAAACAATAAAGAATATCAGCACATACAGTTTTAGTATGTGATGGGAGCTCTTTTTTACACTTATTTTTAGTACTTTTTGTTTTAAAGTACATACACTATGTACTTGGTTTTGTATTAAAATTACATATTTGCGCTGGTTGTTGTTTGATGTTACGCAGAATCTAAAATACATTTTACAGTGTGGATTTTCTTGCTGGGAGAGAGAGAAAGTAGGAAAAATCATGTTGGAGAAAGATAAATTGAGTAAAGCTGAAACTGATAATGTGGAATCTGACTTTTGTACACAGTTAAAGCATCTACGTCCGGATTTGTGGCTTACTTCAGAGAAAGCAAGTGAACAAAATGTGTCGGAAGTAGAATGGCACCTTCAAACAAATGTCCGAGAAGGATTAACGTGGGCTGAAGCGGATAATCGGAGGAAAATCTTTGGACCCAACGAGTTTGTAGTGGATGAAGAGGAGCCAATATGGAAGAAGTACTTGGAGCAGTTTAAAAATCCGCTGATTCTTCTACTTTTGGGCTCGGCAGTGGTGTCAGTATGCATGAAACAACTGGACGATGCTGTTTCTATTACGGTGGCCATTCTTATTGTAGTGACTGTGTAAGTAAATTTTTTTGAGTTCACACAGTGTGGAGTTGCAACAAAACAAGTCAGCACTAGCTCAATCCTTCAAGCTCATATTGAAGATGAATTGAGCCGAATCCTTTTTACAGCTCAGAATTTTTCAATTCAAATCAAAATTATAACTCACAGTTGCTAGTTTTTGCACTTTGTTTTCTTTCGAGAGTTTTTGACCTGAACTCGAACACTAAAACTTAACTGAAAATTCTATTTAGTTCGAAAATGCAACTGAAAATATTTTTAAAGTTGCAACTCTTCCCATTAACTAAAATTAATGATGCACGGTATATACATGTAGAAGCTCGAAGGAGCTCATTATGTTGTAAGTTGTAAGAACTGAAAATACGTATACGTTCTTATGTAGGGCCTTTATCCAAGAATGGCGATCCGAGCAGTCACTACAAGAACTGACAAAATTAGTTCCTCCATCCTGTAATTGGTGAGATAAATAAATAAATAATGTAATTTGGAACATAACTGGAATAGCCACGAGGCATAAATCTAACATTCGTTGTATGTCGTCTGTGTCAACAGTGTTAGAGCAAATACGGTACAGTCATTTTTGGCTCGGTCTTTAGTACCTGGTGATATAGTGAGTCTACAGATTGGTGATCGGGTGCCTGCAGACATTCGGTTGTTTGAAGTAAGAAAAAGTTTTTAATTGCAACTGAAAAATGGTTTTTTAAGAATGTAAAAATTAAATAGATATTATGGAATTTTATAATAATTACTGTCTCTTTGTCACAGGCTATTGATTTATCTATCGACGAGAGCAGCTTTACTGGTGAAACTCAACCAGCAAATAAATCAGTTGATCCTGTGATAAAAAATGGAGACGATGCCTCAGTTCGCAACTTGGCCTTTATGGGAACTCTTGTTCGATGTGGGCATGGAAAAGTGTGTAAAGAGAATAAAGACAATGCTCCTTCAAACTATACACATTATGTGTGTGTAACATATATTATAATACATACATACATGCAGTATAAACGTACCAGGTTTGTTTGTGTTTTCCAGGGTATTGTTATATCGACTGGGCCCAACTCGAAATTCGGTGAAGTTTTTAAAATGATGCAAGCGGAAGAAGTGAGTGTCCACTATTAAAAAACTCAAAATATTTTGTTCCCAATTTACAGCGTGTTTTGCATAAATATGTCATTTAATTTACTAACTGTGGTAATTGGCTGTTTTCATTTTAGTCTCCAAAAACTCCTCTCCAGAAAAGTATGGATAATTTAGGAACTCAGCTTTCGTTTTATTCCTTCTTTATTATTGGTTGCATCGGATTTCTTGGCTGGGCACAAGGAAAACCCTTTTTAGACATGTTAAATATTGGTGTCAGGTAAATACCTCTATTATGACTATTCGTAGTTATATTTAACCAACCCCGTATTATGTACCTAATGAAGAAAATACTTAAAATTTGAAAAAAATTCAGTCTTGCCGTCGCTGCAATTCCAGAAGGGCTCCCTATCGTTGTAACTGTAACTTTGGCCTTAGGGGTGATGCGTATGGCCAAGCGGAACGCCATCGTAAAAAGACTCCCGACCGTAGAAACTTTAGGTAACAACTTTGTTGTTATTACGATACAAACAACAAACTGTATTTTGTGACTCGTTATTTTGTAACTCTTATTTGTTTACTATGTATCTTTATCCACTGCATACATACATATTTTATTTTTTCTTAGGCTGTGTAAATGTTATCTGCTCGGATAAAACCGGTACGCTAACGAAAAATGAAATGACGGTAACTACTGTCGTAACTTCGGAGCTGGTCAGTGCTGAAGTCACTGGTGTGGGATACAACGCCGTTGGTGAAATCAAACTCAGTAACGGTCAATATGCTGGATCAAGAGAAGTTCGCCAATCAATTTACAATTTATTAGAGGTAATTTTTGTTAAAAAAAATAATAAAAGTTCAGAAACAATTTTGAGATGCAGAAATAACATTATTAGAAAAAGATGTTGAGGCAAGCAAAAATTATAGCATTACAAATATAACATTTTCCCATTTATTTTTGACTATTTAGACGGGAGTAGTTTGCAATAATACTGTGATAACAAATGGAGTGCTGCATGGTCAACCGACGGAAGGGGCCTTAGTGGCAGTGGCTCTTAAATTTGGAATCCATGGAGCTCAAGATCAGTATGTGAGACTACAAGAGTTTCCATTTAGTTCAGAGCAAAAAATGATGGCCGTAAAATGTACACCTAAAAATCCATCTCAGAAAGAAAATGTGAGTTACCAACATAATTTTCCCATGAAGCCAATTTGAGCGTTTTACTAGTGTAACAGTGTTGGTTTATTAATTACGCGTTTATTTAAACAATATTACAATATCCACTAAATATTTTATGTTTCGTGCATGTAGGGTACAGAAGAAATCTTCTTTGTCAAAGGAGCTGTGGAGAGAGTATTGAAACAGTGTGTAAATTACAATCAGTTTGGTGTTGCTACTCCATTGACAGCTAAAAAGGAGGAGGAAATTTTATGTACTTCATATGAGCTCGGCAGACAGGGACTGAGAGTCCTAGCAATGGCCAAGGGTCCAACGTTTCAAAATTTGACCTTTCTTGGCATTGTTGGCATGCAGGATCCACCCCGTCCAAATGTCAGAAATTGTGTAGAGACACTGATAACCTCTGGAGTACAAGTTAAAATGCTAACTGGAGATGCTCAAGAAACAGCCTTGTCCATTGCGGAAATGGTTGGAATCAATACTGTTCCAGGAAGCTCAATGTCTGGGCCAGAGTTGGAAAAAATGGATGATGTCATATTTGAAAAAGTTGCTCCTAAAATTTCGGTATTTTATCGAGTTGCTCCAAAACATAAGCTCAAAATTGTTAAGGTAAGCAAAGCATAGTATCAGTACAACTAATCTACTTATAGTGTTCAGAATTTTCCTTAGAAGAAAGTTCATACTGATATAATATGTAATAACCAATACTTTTTTCTCACAGGCCTTACAAAATCAAGGCTACATTGTTGGGATGTCAGGGGATGGTGTCAATGACGGAGTGGCCCTCAAGCGAGCTGATATTGGAATTGCTATGGGAAGGAGTGGAACGGACGTCTGTAAAGAGGCAGCAGACATGATTCTAGTTGATGATGATTTTCAAACTATCATGTATGTGTACTTATAATACATCATTTTTTGCTTGTTCGAAAATAATGGTCTATGTAAATACTGCGTACATGCTCTACTTATTTACGAGTAATTATTCCACAAGTTATAATTCGTATGAATCTTTTGCTATGTATACAGGGCTGCAATCGAAGAAGGCAAAGGGATATTTTATAACATCCGCAACTTTGTCAAGTTTCAACTAAGTACCAGTATTGCCGCATTGTTTCTCATTGCTCTAACCACACTAATGGATGTTCCTAATCCACTAAATGCTATGCAAATTCTATGGATAAATATAATTATGGATGGACCGCCTGCTCAAAGTTTGGGTGTTGAGCCTGTTGACAGGGACGTCGTCAAAAAGCCGCCGAGAAATGTGAAGGAGCCAATGATCACAAAAGCACTAATTGTCAATGTACTTTTATCCGCTAGTATAATTATAAGTGGAACTCTGTGGGTATTCAAGCGAGAGGTAATTGATCAGTACAATTATTTCTTCAAACTAACCGTTTCATTACATATTGAATTCTAATATTAGGGTTAAGCACCTGTCATCGGTTTTTCATTGACACTCCTGTAGAAGACTTTGGTCGAAACGCGTCGAAAAAATAAAGTGTCAATTTTATGTAGGTACTTTTTCTAAATTCTGTGAATCTTAT
>JAQIVE010007092.1:0-10817 GCA_034698285.1 Sminthurinus bimaculatus
TTTCATGTTCATCATAAATAGACGTAGCTCTAGTTTATTATAGTCTGATTTCGCGCCGCAAGGACAGATAAAACAAATATGAAGAAAAAAATAGACTCACCAAAAGTTTGTGGCTAGAGAGTACATCACCATCCCATAGGATGCTATGGGATTTTAACAGCAGGGAGCATTTAAAAATTTACATGGCATTAAGTAGAATTTTGATGCAGAAATTTGAAAAAATTATGCATGCTTGAATTCGATCAAATGTTTTACTTTTTGTGAACAAAACAAGGCACAATGATTTTAAAGGAGTGTGCAGGAACTTTAGTCTTTGTTTACCAAAGTTAATGGATATTTTGAAAACTTGATTCAGGACGACGCGGCGTATACTTTTTTCTTGCTTTTTGTGTACTTCTACACATAAATAATGCGGGATGTACATAAATATAAACGTGTCACCAAACACGAGCCCCAATCAACTCGTATATCAAGCCATTTTTTTCTTTTACCAAGGTCAGCAAAAATGATTAAGAAATAAAACAAATACGAAAAACATTAAAACCAAAGCACGATGGTCGATTTCAAAGGCTGTTGATCGATGCAGTTTACATTGGATCTGTATTCTCTTGTAAAAGTTTTTTCCACAACAATAGTACATGCATTATGACCTGAATAAAAGGATGTCATTGAAGTAGACTGTTTTGGATTACAAAAATATGAGTAGCAATTTTGTTTTTTCTTTTAATGATCTGTGAATATCAATGTATGCGTGTGTCTTGGCATATGAATTTTGTAAAATCTCGAGTCAACTTTCACTTGTAGGACTTTCTGACTCATTTTGCTTGATGATGGCGTCGAACGTGCTCATAAAATGAACAAAGTCAAAAAAGAAGAAAATGAGTTTTGTTTAAAGAGGTTCAATGTTCAAGAGTTTTCATGCATGCATAATTTGTATATCATATTGAAAATTGCATTGCAGGGTAATAGCAACAACAAGTTTTTTCCGAGCATTGGCATCAAATATTTAATGTCTTCATAATTACTCAAAACTTAATGGCGAAGGCCATTTCCCCATCAAAGTTGAGGTTTGATGCTTTTACTCCTGCTATCGCCAGGACATTTGTAAAAGGTCGTCAGGTAAATTATACGGTTTTGAATCATGATTGTCAAGAGTTAGTAGGGCTTTTCCTTTTTTTTCAATATTCATCGGCGCTTACAAGAAAAAATCTACAAGCGGCGCTGAAATTTTTCACACTCGATGCTTCTTAGGGTTTCAACGCCTCCTGGTTTATTTAAACTCTGCCTCCGTAAGATCCTACTACCAGATTTCGTCCGTAAATTTTCGGCTGTTTCATAGTAATAATGGATTTTTCGTAGTTTCGAAATTGGAAACGTTTGCGCAAATGCACAAAAAAAAATTCTGATAGCCCCAAGGTTTAAACCTATCTTGTTTGCCCATGTTTTGCTAAATTTATGCGCTGACATGAAGCTAAAACTGAAATCTAACTCTTGGAAGTATGTACTATAGAAAGCTATATTTTTCATCGGAGAGTTTTAAACGTAACGGACAGTGTTCAAGTTTCATTTCTTTTGCACAACTGGAAGACATTATTTACTAACCATACTTGACGGTAGGACGTCAGTTTCAAAGTTAAAGCGGCGTAAAATTTCTAAACAACTTCCGGTTAGTTGTCTTGTGTCTGCATTGGTGCTCCTTTAGTGCCAATAATAAGCAATATGGGGAACTTTGCAGCCCGCTTTTGCAATGTTACTAATATTACAAAATGACCCCAAGTTGATTGTTGTGGAGGTAATTTTCTTTTATTTCCAAAGAACGTAAATGCATCGTGAGTTTCGTAAAAAACGTTAAGCCATTAGGGTTGTTAAAAATAGTAGTTTTATTAATTAACATATCAGCCACTACGTAAATCAAAACAATAAAAAAGTCAGGCCATTGCTGCCTCTGACTTGGAGAAAAACGTCCAGGAAAACTGCTACAAAGTAGTTGACCGGGCCGTTGGTAATGACAATTAATGACGTACTTAGTCCAGTAATTGTCCATTAATCAAACTGTTTGTTGCTTACTTTGTCGAAAAGGTAAACAACGCTCTGAAATCCTTTTATTTTTTCATGCACATATAAAAATACTCAAAGGTACCTATTGAAGAAATGGCACCAGAAGTAAATGCGAAATAAATTACTAAATAATCAAAGCACCTCGTTCCCCATCACAGTAGATTACTTTGAGGTTGTGCAATCATTAATTGTACTAACTGGTTCTGTACAAAATTGGTGATACGACGCATAATTCCTTTTGCTGGCACAGGTATAAGTACAGGTTGTTTTAATTTTGTATCATTGGATTAAGCTACTTTCCTTTCGGAATGAACTTTGAACGAGACATATTGTGAAAATCTGAATAATTTTGGTATTTTAAGAAATAAAATTGAAATTTAGACGTAAACTAACAAAATGTTCACCAGACGGACTTATAAGGCCATAATATTATACTTCAAGATTTACTCCTCAACCTGCGGCATCCCTTTTCGTTATGATCCCCTGACTCGGCAGCTAGTCGTGGAGACTCGATTTTGGAAGTTGGCTCTGTGGCTCTTAAATTTGGTGAATCTCCTGGCTGCCCTCATCAAGTGCACGATCAGTCTGTGGGAAGCCGTCCGGCTTCTAGATGTTCCCCGGATTGCTTTTGACTGGCTTTTTTTCTTTAGTCAGTCCGCTTTGTTTATGGCCAACGTAAATGCCTGGATTTATCGTCACCAACTTCCCAGACTCTATTATGACATGTTCCAGCTGGACAAAGCTCAGACAGGTTGAAATTTTTCTTGTAACAGTCTAGTATGAAAAATTCAGTTTAAAAAATAGATTTGCTACTTGCTTTTTCTTACAGTGTCTGTATTTCGCGAGGAATTCCCGCTAAAAGATGACGGCTGTCAATACCTCATAATGTTCTTCACGTTCCAAGCCTTCTTTGGAGTGATGCCCTTCACCGGCCTATTTCTGCTGAACCCGGAGAACCGCCGCTATTTCTACCATCTGCTCCCCCAGAACTGGAAAAACGGGGTGACGGTAGTAATATTTTTGCTTCTTGAGCACATCAAACTTTTGAACCTCGGCGCAATCGGTCTTTTTCACTTTTTCATCATCATTCTGCATTCAAATCTGACCAACTACTGGCTCAAAGTGATCACTCGACGGTCCGACGACAGTCGTCGCAACGAAAATCAAATGTGGATAAAATCTAAAAAATCCCCTGAGGAAGTTGACAAGTCTCGAAATATGAGGGAAGAAGACGCCCTGCATGTTTACACGAATTTGCAGGTTCTCAACAGTATGAGTAACTATTGCATGTCTGGAATAATTTGGCCCGTGTTTCTCCTTGATGTCATCGTCATAGACTCGTTTGGCCTTTATGGAGTGACCAAGTTGATGCGGCCCGCTTTTGGGATTATATTCTGCTCCATCTTTCCAATTTTGCTGGTTGGCTGCGGTTTGGCTTGTTGGGTTCTCACAGAGACGACGGGTGGTATGAGCTACCGGTCACGGTTGTTTCTGGCCTCGTGGAACCGGCAGCAGAATCACCAGGAAAGAAAGACGGCGGACGCTAAGAGAATAAACGAGATCCGGAAGCGGGTTTTGCGAGCAAAGCAGGAGGTTGGCGCTAAAGTTGGGGGCTTATTTGTCATTAGAAAGTCAACGCTTCTGGTTGCAATCCTTGTTATCTCAAACCTGACGATAAATGCAATTCTTTTACACTAGGTGACTTTATTGTTCGTTTTCTTATGCAAGCCTGAACCTCAGTTGTCAAAAATATTTGTCAAGTTTCATACGCGAGTGACTTTTCAAGCATTTGGTGAAAGTAAGGGGATTGCTTTCCTTACATCTGTACAATATAAATTCCTTGTGTAAGCTTCAAAACTTATGTTTGGCGTCAAACGATCAAAACTTCTAGTGCGCTTTACAGCTTCATATTCTGGAGGTAAAGATTTGTCATAAATGAAAAAAAAACTGAACGGCGTCCATTAATGCAGACCCACATTACGCAAAAATCTGGCTTTTCAACTTATGAAAATATTGACGTTCTTCAAAGAACAAAATAATAACGACCATCATTTGTTGACAATAGCAAAGCGTTGATATTTTGAAAAAAACAATCAGTAAAAACGCCAAAATCCTGTTAAAGTTCGACGCCGCTTCGACTTATTTATACAATTCTAGTGGCTATACAGTATTAAGTGCATTTCGGAAAAAATAGCAGGGAAAACAGTACATAAATAAATAGCGCAAATAGATTCACAACCACCATGTTGAACGAATAAATGTGAGTATCCAAGAGGTTACAAACTGCCTGGGATACCTATCTACAGGCTATACACATTATACATATTATGGTTTCAAACGGGAAATAAGTACTGTTTACGAGGTTGTTGCAGTAACCTCCGATTTCCCAGTCCATCTGATACATTTTTATGCCCCAAAATTAAGAAAATTACAGGCATTCAGGAAAAATGAAAGCCATGCGCTTTTCGTTTGTTATAGAGAGCAGAAATCCGACCATTTATTTCGGTCAATGGGCATGTTTAGTATTGGAATCTTTATACCAACTGTACAAATAACCTAATGGGGGTTTCCCTTGTTTGACAGAGAACCTTATAAAATTTCATGCATTACAAGCTAAAGCGTTTGATTTTCGAGAAGTTGTAGTGTGGTATGAATCTACGTAATTACATAGTCCAGCCACGGCACATAAACCAACGTGTGGCGTCAAAGTGAGAATTTTCAGTATGCTTCACAGGTTCGCTTTTAAAGGGTGAGCAGACTGTGTACTCACAAATCCACAACTTTCATTGTTGGCAGAAGTTACATACAGAGGTTTGCATAATGTCTCACTAACGATAGTGTATGTCTTGAAGACCGGGAAAAAATTAAACGGCGTCCATAAATGCATAATACAGAGGTGCACAAAAGCAAATGGCTGTGACATTTAAACCTATTAAAATCCTGTTCTTTTAAAAAACAGTGCAAGGCTGGACCTTTTCTAAAACTGTCCCTTTATTAATATATTTGCATATAGTTTTTAATTATTTTAATATCGATTGGTTTATTACATGGAATACAATGTGCATTAGTAAATTCCAAGAGGGAAGAAAAACTTATATTATGCTTCGTCTCAACCGATTAACATAGACTAGAACAAGGGCGAAATGGTTCGATTAAGTGGAATGCACCAAACGCAAGTTTAAACAAAAGAGCGGCGTCGAAATCCTACATTTTTACGCAGGGCCATCGTGCGCAACTACATATACCTGGTGGAACCTCATTGGTCTGCTCATTTGCACAGTCTTTATTTTTAACCCTTGAACCAATGCAGAACATAACATCAGTGTCCACATGAATCGGCACTCAATAAACCCTGGATACGAATTTGGAAAAATGTAACTCCCAAAAGTACCGCAAAGTGTTTAATGGGGGATCGCGATGATAATAGCCGTAAGTAATTGCATAATTTTGTTTACTCCGGCGGAAAAATAATGATCTCGTACAAGTAAATATGTACATATCATGTATGCATGCGTTTGTCTGATTTTGTCACGTAGGAAATATTGCTCTTTACTTTTAGTAGAACTCTGATACAGGTAAATAAGAGGAAAATAATTGAAAAAATAAAGGTCTATTTTTCTCTTGATTGCGGAATATTTTGTGATTGGGCAATAATTAATTATTCGTAATTGTATCAACACTCAGGTATGAATTATATTATCCTTATCGTTCTTGGAATTTTTCCAACTGGCTTTTTCAAACATCAGGATCAAAAATACATTATGACTGTACAATAAATAAGCACGTAAAAAAATACGTTATTTAATTTATCTGAAAGTAAATAACTCCTTCCTTCGTATGGCAAACCGTAAATTTAATGTGTCAACAAATTGAAAGTTTTATACAAACATCAACAGAATTTGCAAAACAAAATGTTTACTAAGCGGACTTACAAGGCCATAAAAATCTACTTCAAAATTTGCTATGTAACCTGCGGCATCCCTTTTCGTTGGGACCTCCTGACTCATCGACTTGTTCTGGAGAATAAAGTTTGGAAATTGACTCTGTGGTTTTTAAACGTGGCCTATACCGCGGCTGCCTGCATCAAGTGCGGTATCAGTTTGCGGGAAGCCATCGCGGTTCAAGATGTTCCCCGGATTGCTTTCGACTGGCTCTTTTTCTTCGGCCAGTCCGCTTTGCTGGTGTCTGACTTGAACGCCTGGATCTATCGTGATCAACTTCCTAGACTTTATCATGACATGTTTCAATGGGACAAAATTCTGACAGGTTTACCTTTTGCTTTATTATTTCAGATTTCAAATTTTTAGGTCTTCTTTCGATTATTCGGTTATGGTTAAACTTTTTTTTCCAACAGTCTCTTTATTTCGCGAAGAGTTTCCCCTAAACGACGACGGTTGTCAATATCTCATCATATTCTTCACTTTTCAAGCCATCTTTGGCGTAATGCCCTTTGCCGGTTTATTTCTCATGAGACCGGAGCACCACCGTTATTTCTACCATTTGCTCCCCCAACCGTGGAAAAACGGGGTGACGCTGGCGGTTTTTGCTCTTCTGGAATACATAAAGCTGTTCAACGTTGGCGGCATCGGGCTCTTTCACTTTTATATTATTATCCTGCATTCAAATCTGACCAACTATTGGCTCAAAGTGATTACTCGCCCGTCAAAGGATCAAAGCAAGGTTTATAAACATAATGAAGTTGCACAGACTACTCTGCGGATCCGCCAAAACATGAGGGAAGAAGACGCTTTGAAAATTTACTTGAGTTTGCAGGTTCTCAACAGCATGAGTAACTACTGCATGTCGGGAATAGTGTGGCCCACGTTGCTTCTCCAAGTCATGGTCCTAGATTCGTTCGGCCTTTATGGAGTGACCAAGTTGATGCACCCATCTTTTGGGATTATTTTTTGCTCTATTTTCCCCATCGTACTCGTGGGCTGCGGGGTGGCTGTGTGGGTTCTTACAGAAACGGCAGGGGGCATGAGTCACAGGTCACGGTTATTTCTCAACTTGTTGAAGCAAGAAAAGCAGCAGCTGACCCAAAAGAAAGAGGTCGACACGTTGACCTTGACCGCGGACGAGAGACGACGAAATGAGATCCGGAAGCGGATTTTGCGGGCCAAGAAGGAGGTGGGAGCAAAAGTTGCGGGGCTGTTCGTCATCAGGAAATCAACAATCCTGGTTGTCATTCTGGTCATTTCAAACCTCACGATAAACGCAATTCTTTTACATTAGCCAGGATTTGTGAGCAAAATCAGATATTTAGGGCTCGTGGTGATATAATGTATGATTTTTTGTTCAATAAAAAAACATTTTACATTTCAAAATTTTATACCTTGCTTCCAAAATGATAGAAAAAGGGTAAATATGGAAACTAAAACATCTTCTGACCAATTTTTCTAACTAAGAAAAGCGTACAACTCCCGATCTAACAAACGTGCAAAATTTTCAAGGAAATGCTTTACCAAAATCAGTTCTTCTTGCTGTAAGTTTAATTTCAGAGGAGATACACGTTTGAGCGGCGGCCAAGTCTTAAAACACTGAAAATTACTTACCCCTGAAAATAACCTCAACTTGAATAATTGGACGCCGCTTGATTCGTGTTCGGGGCAATTACAGTCTCTCTCCGGCGCCGCAAGTACATTGATGTTTATCCCAATATAATATTTGACATTTTGTAATTAATTGCAAGTTGGGCCCAAAAGTCCGAGATCATGCAGCAGCCTGATCAACAAGGGTTATAATGGTTCTTTTTTCTGGTTCCGAGGAATTTCAACGCCGTTTGTAGGCAAATTTTGGCAAAACACCCATTTTACAATTTTAAGCTATAGGTCGCAATAAATCCTATCCATGTGATTTAAAAATCGGAAATGTTTCAAAAATTTCTGTCAGAGGCATTGAAACTTTTCTGCACGTTCTCTCAACCCTGAAGCAGGCATAAATTACTCTGAATAAAATGATGACATGCATTTCTGTTTCTCTTTTTCTTATGTGACCTACTCTGTTTTTCATTAAATGGTACAGTTGAAGCTCGATTATCCGGCTTTTCTCGTGCTGCCCCAATCCGAGTGATCGAGCGTCCGCTCGATTTTCCGGATTGGATATTTTTATGAATGCTGATAGCATCTAGCGGATGGGTAAAGGAAGCAGGAAGCAGCATGGTTAAATGTAATATTCCACTGCATGTGCATACAGACAACGAATCAAGGAGCTCCATAAGCTCTCTGGGCTTCTCCTGTGCTATTTCAAGCGCGATCATCCGGCCTGGGTCGGATAATCGAGCTTCGGATAATCGAGCCTCTACTATACTCCAAATTTTACTTTCGCCAACTATCAGCATAGAAAAAGTAAATTTTGGAGCGCCATTAAATGAAAAACGGAAAACGCATTGGTCTAAAATGGATAACAAAGTCACAGTCAACATTTGCAAAAACATTTACATGCATGTCGCTTGCATGTAGCCTGGAGAAAAGACAAGACAAGCTTTGCATGGACAATTTTGCAGCCATAGAAGTTCAAAAGTTGCATTTCAAACAGTGTGACGGGATTTCGGTGTGAAATCAGTAGCAAAGGTTTACTCAATAAAACGTGATGTGCACCGATTTTGCTTTCATTTGTTTTTGTTGTGGTTTCAATACAAGATGGATTTGGCTTTTATTTGCAAGATTAAAGCTCAAGTTTGTCGTTTGAATTAGAATTTGTAATAACACCAGTCGAGGCATAGGCCAGCGGCGAATACAAAATTAAAATGCAGAGACGCAAGTTGATACTTCGTTTCTACTTCCGTTTGCACAAACCTTCCCTTTGCTTGGAGTTTGTGGGATTTCGACGCCGTCTGCAAACTAACAGGTATAAAGGCTCACCATTGATATTGAAGGTGATGTCTAAGGACCGCCGGTTAGTAATGGGTTCAAAATATACATACCGTAGCAAACTGTAACTGTCATTAAATTTCTGTTTGAAAAAAGAATTCTATTTGATTTTGCAGATTTCGGAACGCTTTTGACCAAAAAACGTGACATATGAACACGGCCAAAATGCCGACCGTTGCGTTTTCGTACAAAAGGGCGTTTTGTGGACTTATCCTTTCTCACCTCTTCGGTAGTTCAAATTGTAACATTTTGATAATCTAGCAATTTACTAACTCCGTAGCTAAATTTGTGAATAAAAACTATTTGCTGCTCGTATAATTTGTGTAACAATATGTGCAGAAAGTCATAAAAACTTGCGGAACCCCATTTTACTCAAAAAAGTATAAATTTTAACTCGGATTTGGA
This sequence comes from Sminthurinus bimaculatus, assembly GCA_034698285.1. Taxonomy (NCBI): domain Eukaryota; kingdom Metazoa; phylum Arthropoda; class Collembola; order Symphypleona; family Katiannidae; genus Sminthurinus; species Sminthurinus bimaculatus. Next base: position 9,336 of record JAQIVE010007092.1, read on the forward strand.
GCCATTAACGGACCTTATGTTGAAATTCACACTCTTGACCGAAAGAAGTCCTGACCGGCGTCCTAGTTTCTCCATAATAAACTAAAGGAGAAACTGCCATGGAGTTACCAAGTTATAGAAAACTAAATTGCATTATTGAAGTGACCAGAATATATCCAGGTTAATTTGGCATAGTTTTATGTGCAAAAGCTAAGCTATGTTTATGACAGGATGGATAATATTAATGTTCTATGCTAAATAATTGTTTTTTTCAATTGTTTGAAAAAAGCACGACAATTTTCCCCTGTTAAAAAGGATTTTCAAATGACAAGTTTTTCTTAATTTGTATAAATATATGGTTTGTGTCTACAGACAATAGCTTTAATTATTTACAGCGTAGAATAACAGATAGGTCATTTAAATTTAATATTCTTACATTTTATTTTGTACATTTACAAATTACAATTAAACTAGATCGGTTTGTAAAATGGTGTTGAATCGATCATTGTCGCAGATGACCATGATGACCCTTTCTTCCAGCTCCTCCCTGGCCTCCTTGAGCCACTTCATCCTCTCGTCACAAATAAACCAGTTGAGAGTAAAATAGGCCAGATTGTTCTCGTTGGCGTATGGAAAATCGTGAAAAATCTCCTCATGTAAAACCTCAAAATTATTTGAAGACAAGTCCAGAATGGTGGGTCGAGTGTTGGAGAGTCCTGGGATTCCATTGTTGGGATGAATACTCGTGTCGTTCAGCTGGTTGGCATCAAAATTGATGCGCAATATCTCGTTCCTGATGTCGTCATCCGGCTTCGCTAAAAGAAGAGCATTCTCTCCCAAACTTGCAATCTGGTTATTGCCCAGATTCAGATCCCGGATTCTCCTAAAATGGCGAAATCCACCCCCGATAATTTGTTTCAACTTGTTATTGTTTAATCGAAGAATCATGATATTGACAACATGACTTAGGCCCATAGTAAAGTCCCCGGTATCCGGGTTCTGCTCGCCCCTGCAGCTCGTTCTCGTTTAAGTAGAGATACTAGACGCTGCCAGAGATAGAGGTCACCAGGTCAGAGACTCCTTCGTCAGTCAGGGCATTGTGGCTGAGGTCAACCAGGTCAGCTTGTATTGCTAGATTAGAGTTGTTCATATTCTTTGTGATGAAGAGTCGGCTCAGGTCATAGTTGTACATAATTCTTAGGTTGACCAAGGTGGTGCTCAGAAGAGGGGTCAGGTCAAGTTGGGTCAAGGTCGTTTGCTCCAGGGTGAAGGAGGAGAGAATGAAACTTGAGTTGCTCTCGAGGGTGTAATTGTTGACCCGTCGAAGGGCGGCAAAAACAGAGTTGATAAGGGACTGATAAGATTTCCGGGTCGGGGCCCCGGCAGGTCAAGTAGGAGACATCGTCGTAGGGTGGAGACGGGTAGGTCCTTAGAGTATATATAAATCTAGAGAGGCCAAAGGTCTTTGTGCACAATGAGATTTCCCCGCAAACTGCAAAAATG
>JAQIVE010007093.1:0-10815 GCA_034698285.1 Sminthurinus bimaculatus
TTTAAATTCCCGAAGCACCAATCCTCTTTCTTCTTTGAAGGCATGTATGTACATAGTATACATACATTCCAGTTTCAAGATTCCAGATTCCAGATTCAAGATTTTCGTGTCCAGTTTTGTTTTTCTTGTTGGACCGTGAACTCGCCCGATTTTCTTGTTCTCTTCAAAGTTGAACGGATTGATAAAGTGTTGTTTAGTTAAGTTTAGTTTACTGCATAAACCATTGTTAATTGTTAAGTATCTAAGTATCTACATTGAAACTTATTTTATGAATTTCGTTTTTAATTTGCCAAATTTTTCAACAATCATTATTTTAAATATTTCTTGAAAGATACTACTTGAAAATCAAAGTCAAAAGTCAAAGTTTGATTGGGTTCTTGAAATGGAAGGTCAAGAAGATCCAGAGAATGGGCCAGAATCAAAACGAGGAAGAAATGGTAAGAAAAAATATAATATTTATTTTTAACGATCTTTATTCCCATTCTAATTAATTATCATGCATTCATTATGTTATTTTGTACACACTACACACATGTATATTTATGTAAGGATATTTATTTATTTGTAATGGGAATTTCCGCGTTTTATTGAAATTCAATACAAGTTTTTCAAAACTTCACCAGGCATGTAACAATATATTGTAATACCAAAAATTTTGTTTTGTTTTTGTTTATGACGGAAAGTTGCTACCATGTTGGCTAATGCTGATGGAGTCAAAAGTGCCTGGAACAACTTCATGGGCGAGTTTTTGAAGTCTTCGTTTCATTCCAATGAGGTAATGCAAAATGAATCTAAAATCTAAAATATACCTAAAATCATGCTTGGTTTACGCAAACATAATATACTTTATTACTAAAATTATAACTTTAAGAACTTACTTATTACCTACTACTAATTGTAAGCTATTACCTGTTATTGCATTTTAAGCTTTTTATGAAAGTATTTCTTTGAATATTGCATAACTTTTGTAGCTGGATCCAGTGTTATCACACCTCAAGTTGCTGAACCAAGATACGGAGAATAACCAGAACAATAAAAATGACGAGGAAGATGAGGACCAAATGTCTCAGGACATGAATGGTTTTGATAATGATTTGTCCCAGCTGGAGAAGAAAGTGTTTGGAAATCATTTGGTAAGTATTTTTTTAAATTATCGGCTTATACGGACTTAAAAAATAGAACAACTCATATGTAATTCAAAACAAGTTCTTTTTTAAATTTCAAAATGGAATTCAAAGGCTAAGCTTTATTAAAAAGCATCAGAGATCAGAGCAACAATGGTCTCGTTTAGTTGATACAATTTTACTGGCTATTACTGTTGTAGATTGTTTGAAATTTGGAACAATGCTAAAGAATTTTGAAGCACAAATTTCAAATGTCGTTGCAAAGCTAGCAAAATGAAAGAGCCTCGCTACCTTAAGAAATTGTCTGAATGTTGTTTGAAGTTGTGTATATTTTCATAAATCGTAATGTACGTATTTTATTTCTTTCCATAGTTGTCCAAGGCTATATTCAGCCATCTATCTGTTGGTAGACTGCTCCCTTGCCGCTTGGTGAATACCGCCTGGAACAAGACAGTAACTGAGATTCTTGAGAAAAAACTAACACTCAAGTTTTCGTCGGATACAAGTCGCTTCTACCTGGGTCCTATGAGTCGCTGGTCCTCCACAAGCAACTGGCTAAATTTAGATATGTTCACTGAATTGTTTAAATCCTCTAATTTTCCATGTACCAGATACGAGTTTTATAAAGGAAATCTCGGCAATGACGATGCTCAGCGGTTCTTTTCCGGTTCGTTTGGATCTAGGATTACCTACCTAAAATTTGATTCTTCGAGGAAAAGAATGAGTTCGTGTGAATGTGAGGATGGCTACGACAGCGATGACTTATCAGACGAGGAAGGGTACAGAGGCAATGTTTACCAGGCACCGGGATTCAGTCTCAGACCCACAACTTTAGCTACAATTGGAAATATTCTCACAACGAAGGCAGTCAACATCAAGGAATTAGTTTTGAAAATCGAAAACGGATATGATTTCAATTTGAAGGATGATATCAAACTCCCTCACTTAACCAGTCTCATCTTTTCATGTGACCAAGAATCAGGTCGGAAACAACTATTGACTCTGCTAAAAGGAGCTGAGAATCTTCAGACCATTGACATTGGCGACAAATATCCAGCCAACATCCTATTAGAACTCCCTCCGTCATGTCAAAAGTCCCTGGTGAAAATTGAAACCTTCCGGAACTTTAATTGGGATTCATCTGTCAAGTTTCCTGTATTTGAAAATGTCCAGCATATCAGCTTAACAGCTATCAAAGATCAAGGATCGTTCCTTCCATCCGGCTCTTCCTTGTCCACTAATTTCCCAAAGCTCAATTCCCTGACACTCGACTTTTCTTGTGGAGCTGAAGCAACTACTTCATGGAGAGCGTTTTTTCCAACAGCTGAAAAGGTTTCAACCGTTCAAAAGCTTACGATAAAAGGTGCAATTCTGTGTCCTCCTGACACCGAGAAACTTCTGGAGCTCTTTCCTAGCTTGAAAAAAATCATCGTTTTTGAATTCCAAAGTTTTTTCACCTTTGCCCTAACCATCTGGAAATTCCGCAAGTGCCTTCATCTTTTACAACTTGGAGAAAATTTCTGTCGTCCTTGGAGCCACTTTCCAGTTTTGAATCCCGATTCCAGTATCGCAATTGATGGACCACTTGCATGTGAAGAACTCTTGGCAGCTTCTTCTTCCGATTTGGAGTTCATTTGGCAAAATTTTGTCCAGAACAATAAGGATCCATTTTTGACCAGATTACGAGGTTAGTAAAAATTCTCTTCACATTTCATTACATTATTATTTTTATTTTTATTGTGATTTCTGACGGCGGTGACGCTTTCATTGACTTTTGATTGTACGTGGTTTTTCTAAATCAAATTTTATCGTTGTTTCAATAGGTTACTGGCGTTGTAGAACTCTGAAGCCATCGGATCACCAAGTCTGTTCAAGGACAAGATATCGTCTCCTCGACTCGTCCACTTTGACCTTGACCAAACTTGTTCATTCACGAGGGATGACATGGGAAGATGCCCTTGTAAAGCAGCATGAAAAGGGGAAGGCCCCTGAAGACGGATTTTACATGGAAACTCATGAAGTAAGTATATCTTTTATTTAGCGTAATAATTTTTTTTTCTTTATTTTAATTGTGTGAATTTCTGAACTCACAATAAAAAGTAATACATGAGCAATTCCTCTCTAACCTCTAACATCTCAATTTCAGATCAAAGGCATCAGAGGTGAAAAGAAAGATAAGGTTGTTAAAACCGTCAAGACTGTTCAGCTCCTAATTAAACTGAGGGATGTGGTACCAGCAAGGGGAACGATGTATTCATCTTACCAACCCACCATTGGAGAGGTAAAAGTATTATGTATTCTTGTATTTTGTTTGGTGTTCTAAATATCCCAGTGACAATATGGGATGTAATCATGTAACAATAACACTGTTTCCTTTACCAAAACTTATCTCCACATAATATAGTGAAATATTATAATAATGCAAAGGAACTGAACTTTATTTTGTGTACTTGCAGTCGACAACCTTTAAGCCCCCTAACTCTAACATTCAGAAAGTTGATGTTAAAGAAGCCAAGCGGTTGTGGGAAAGAGAGTACACATTCAGTGGACCTCCAAAGTTGCAGTGCGAGCATCTTTATAGGTACAAGTTTATTCCATTATGTTCTTGCTGATTAATAATTAGTTTTTAAGCGTAATCATGATTATTACATAAATACATCTAAACTTTAAATAACTAAATGTAAAGCGTAGTAATTTGTTAATAATATTTGTTATGTCAATAATATTTGTTAGACAAGGAAAGTGCACTGTTGGAGGTAGAGGAAGTCAATGCAAATCAGGAGTCCGTGAGTTGACGTACTTCGTTCTAAGTGGCTCCGTGCTCAAGGTAAATTTCAATAACCAGCTTATGAGTGGGGAGAAATGAGGTTTTAATTGATTAATTTCAATTCAATTCAATTTGGCTGAAAAAATGACTTTTTTTATATATTATGGCCGAAATGTTTGTTCCTTTGTATGGCCGATGCATGGTTGGTAATTGTATTACTAGAATTTGCGAATTCATTTTAATTTTACTTGTATTAATGTTTCTATTCCATGTATCATTTTTTACTAGGAAACCCGAACGGTGCTTGAAGTGTTGTGTCCATCTCCCAACGTCAATTTAGCTCATGTGAATTTTTATGCTTCGCTGATGCGAGTCCAGGATGATCTTGAACCAGTCATGGGCATCCAGATAAGCGACCACTTGGTGGAAAATTTGAAGCAAGCTCTTTCTGCTCTGGCTGTTAACGTGGAAGAGCAGTCATATTAATGCTCTTTTGTGTCTCATACTTACCTCATTTAATGTAATTACCTGTTTCAACATTTATATTGCATGTTATAATGATTTTTTTGAGCGATGCTGTCTTTATACACTTCCAATATAATAACATATTTTATTCTTAAGTTATTCCTATAATTTCATTGTTTATTTAAAAACTTGAAAAACCAAGATAATTTTCGACCCTGATTAATTATAGTGCTCATTTTTCGATATATTATGTTAACAGATACTCCAGTTCAAAAACTATTCTGAATGTATCGATTGATTGATTAATTTTGTCGTTTTATTAGATAATATACAGTTAAATCATAGTAATAACTAGAGGAATTCTATTTCTGTATTTTGTAACTTAGTTTTTATTTTTACTTATACTTACTTATGCTTCTCTGTTCTGTAGGTACTTCACAGAACCTTGGCTCTGCGCATTATTAGGTACTGTTTATTTAGGAATTATTATGATCAATAAACTTCCAATTCAGAAATTTACTTTAATATTTTCTACAGAGATTTAATTGCGAGATATTGGCTTTGTGCTCCTATACGCTCAACATTTCTGAGCTCCAAATTCAACGTAACTCTTTTGGTATTTTAACGAGGCTCTAGCAGAAAAGCAAGTGTAACTTATCTAGGTAGTCCCAAATTGCGCTGATGAGCAACAAAGTGGTACTTTTCTTGAGCGCAACTCTCCGGTAACTTGCGGGATCGATAGACTGCGAACCTTGCAGAACCGACATTTTTCAAAGAATTGCCTGTTCAGCATAGCTTTTGGGTTTCACTTGTCGTTTCCTCAAGTCACTGGAAAATATCGCCCAAGAAAAGTACCGCTTTGTTTAACCATCATTTGAAAGTTTTAGCAAGTTCCTTAAGCTCTGCTGATACTGTATCAGATGCATAGTGCATAATGTACCAACAATTCTAAGCATAATAAAGGTAACTGGAAGTTAAATTAAGCGAGAGCCAAAATTGTACTGTGTAGAAAAACGACCTAAATCCGTAATGATATTTTAACTACCGCTTAATTGCATAAATGCTGTCGGATAAATAACTGTCCATAAAATACAGTGTCGTTTCTATACTTTGGAACTAAATGTTCTCACTTCCGCCTCCCCGCTCATTGCTTAGCATTTGATAGCTAAAGCCTTTGCGATTTGATGAAGGTCCAACTTCAACAACTTCAATCGATAGCATACACGTACATTTTTTATGGAGCAGGCTTTGACGAACAAGAAGTTGAGTTGAATTTTGCGTTGTTCTGTGCCAGAGTACCAGCTTGCAGTGAAAACGAGTAGATTTTTCACAAAAGTTTTTAAAAACTACATCAACGAAATGCTATCCCAAAAAGTGATTAAAAAGTTTAAACAATTTGTAAACGTGAGTCATGGCCTGGGCGCCCTTCCATTTTATTGGGATTCGGGGGGAAATCAATTTTTAAAATCCAAATCTAAATTCTGCTTAGCTTTCTGGTACTTCAATTTGCTCCAGGTCACAATTTCAATCGCCGTTCAAATGTATGGACTTATTCAGCGATGTATTAAAGGAGATTTTGAGAAAATGGGAGCTCTTGTCATGAGTGTGAATTACTTAAATGCGCATCTTTATCAACTGGTGGTCATTGTGGATCTTTTCCTCAATGAGACGTCCATGATCCTGTATTTGAACCAACTGCTAAAAGTTAACGAATTTCTGTCACGTCAGTAATTTATACCGTTTTTAAATAGCATTTGTAAAATAATTTACTTCTATTAAGAATTATGAATCTGTCTGCAAAAAATTTCTCTTGTTATTTTTTAAAGGCCACTTATCCCTAAGCAAAATTACAGGAGAAAACGATAGAATGGGGAAATATTTAGGCATGATCTATCCGTGGGCGGCTAGCAATGTTTTGGTGATCACAATGATTTTTCTCCTGGGGCCAGAAAAGCATCAGTATCTTTATGCCTACGTTCCATTCAAAAATAAATGGATGCTTGTAATTTTCGCAACTTTTGGAGCCACCAGATACATCTCCATGTTTAGTTTTGTCATCTTTCACTGGCTGTTTCATTTTATAGTTTTTACTCGAGGCATGAATTCCTGGATAAAAATGTTGAGGTAACAAATTTTTCCTTCAAATAGTTAACTTTAGAAAATTTTACAACATAAACCAATGTAATTGATTCAGACTTTTATGTAGACCTTTCATGAAACTATGCATTCATGTTTTCCTTCAATGATTAATATTCTGAGGGCTTTTTGAATTCACCAGTTTTCGTAAAGGACTGCCAACCAAGTTTCAAAAAGGTCTGGAGCATCTGCGGGCATTTGAAAGATTGACGATTCTTCAACGTCTGTCCAACTGCTGCTTGTCCAAGGTCGTTTGGCCATGTTCCATCCTGAATATTCTAGCGAGTCACGTAACTTGTACATATCTGACTGTAAAATACCACAATCAGCTGGATATGGCAGGAATAATTATATTTCCGTTTTGGGCAGTCACCTGGATATTCATTGAAATGGCCATCTACTACACCTCGGGCAAAATTATCGAAAACTCCAAAAACTGCTTGCTTTCCTTTCAGTATCCGCTTTTGCATTCAAGTGAAGAGGAGAGAAAATATATCAAGAAACGAGTGAGGTCACTCCGATCTCTGGCAGTGCCAATTTCTGTCCTTGGTTTCGACCTTCTTGTCATTCAGAAGCACGCACCGCTAATCTTCTTCAACATTGTTTGTAATGCGACCATAAACGTTTTGCTTATGTTTTAAGTCGGAAAGTTTAATTTCAAAATTTCGATTTTTCGCTTCAACATTTGATAGCCACAAGTCGATAAAGTGCTCGGAAGCATTAGAAATTTTGAAAAGGCTTAAGTGTTATCAAAAAGTTTAAAAAATGTGTTAAAATTCAATTTTAAATTGATTGGTGCTGGTCTTACTTCTCCACGACAAACGACCCAAAAAACGACCCTGTGACCCAAAAAACGACCCCGAAATGTCAAAAAAGTCCGAATTTCAAATTTTGGTCGGATTTTTGGAACGTTTCGGTCAGAAAGAAAAAACGAGGGACAAAACACTCTTTTTAATCCGGCATTTTTTCAATGGCTTCGAATAAATCTCAAGGAAAGGGTTTATTAATCTTGTTTTTTTGGAATTACAATATGAAATTTGAACAATGAAAATTGTACAGAATTCATTCACAAAATGTAGGCATTTTTTTGTAGAATTTGGTATAACAATAAAGAAGGTGTTAATCCACACTAGGCGTTCTTCAACTCCTCAATAATTTTCTTATGCTCCATAAGTCCCTAAAAATACAAATAAATTACACACAATTAATGCATGTACACAAGTAGGTATGCATTTTATTTGTTTAGGCATGCACACAAATGGTTCAATAGGGGTTTAAATGAAAATTCTGCCGATTTGTAGCTTTCAACGTCACATATTTGTTTATATCTCTAGTAACTTCTTGAACGATAACTTTTAAAACATGATAGTTAATGACATCCGGAATTTTGTTTTGAAATTGTAAAAGCTGGGCGCCGGCTTACTTTTACAGATACTTTCAATTAATGCGCATCAAAACGGAGGAGCAAGACTTAGTCAGTGTTTCTGCGGATGAAAATTTTTAATGACAGCCTCTATACATCTTAAAACATCAGGGAAGAAATCCTTGAAATTTTGAATGATGACCTTACAATTTTGAGACCGTTGAATTCTTTTTCATTACAGAAATACTGGTCAATTTCTGCACCTCCGTTTTGTTACATTGATACAGGTGGAATATATTATGCCACAGAATTCACTTCGAAATCCACAAAACGGTACAAGTTTCATCAAAATCCCCGTTACAACTCTTGCGGCTGTCCAGCACTAGTAGAACATAATGATACAATATTCGAGTTTACCGCCAATTTTCGTTCCCACGACTTCCTTTCCGTTATAATTTCCGGAGATTCTTGCGCCAGTAACTTGATATTTTCAGGTTGAAGAATTTTTCCGACCTAAACGAGATTGATAAAGTGTCAAATTCAACCGAAAGTACTTGCAAGCATAATTTTTCTGTGTAAAATCATGGAATCATTAGTCTAATCCGACTGTGAGCATTGTGCATGTTTTATAGAACGTTCAAGTTTTTTAAACGGCGTCAAATCTTACCAATTGAGCCAAAAGAGTTTCCCGGATTACATTAACAACTTTGACCACAAACGCTTTGATGCAATAGGTCGAAAACCTCCGTCTATACTCTAACACATACGCCTCGACGAGTTCTCGGACCATGCAAACTTGGTTTACCATCGAACAGTCGGGGACAAGAAAAAATTTAAACTTTTCATGTTCACTCATTTGCTGGACCAAATTTTGTGTTTCTTTAATCATGTTTTCCTCGATGTTTGCATAAGCTCCTTCAACCGCTACAAACTGCTTCAATGTGGATTCCAGGTCCCCGCCACATTTCTTAAGCATTTCGTCTACAATATTGCACTAAAATAATGCATAAAATCATTTAGTTTGGAACAAAAACCTCATAGTTCAATTGCCTCCAAGGTTAACCATTAGTTCCTATGAGCATTTAGCATGAGTATTCTAGTTTTTTAAATTCACTTTAAGTAACTTACAATCGTTAACTTTAACTGGGGAAATCTTTTGATCGTCATGTCCTCCAAGATTACTCGTACTTGTTTTTCAAGCTCACTCAAAAGTATGTCAGCACAGTTTATTTCTGGTCCGTGGAAACGCTTGACCTGCTCCATGCTCAATATTTGGAAAGAATTCTACCAAAAATCAAAAGGTACATAATATGAAATATGCATATTTAGTATTTAAATTTCAAATAGTAAATCTACTTAAGAAGGAAAATCTTTTGGTTCGATAAAAGGACGCCCAATAAGCTAAAATGCATAATTAGTTGTTACAGTGAATATAGAAAATTTTGAAACTTTAAAAAGCTCTAGCGATTTTAAAAAATATCCGGGGTCTTTGGAAAATTCACTAGTGAATTTAAAAAGTTCAATGGTCGGGAAGGGTAAGGAGGTTGGTTCAAATCAGTAAAAATAGTTTTAAAATCTAAGGTCACTTTAACTATTCATAACTATTTTCCACATACACGGTAACATTTAAAATGGGCTAAATTACCATGGGCCAATTTTTGGACGACAGTGTTCCCTCACGCGCTCTGATCGTTTGGTATATTTGAATACCCGTCAGAGTATCTCCTGGGTTGATTTGATTAATTTTTGAAGGCAAAATGATTTCGAATACTTCTCGAATTGGGCCACCCTCAGTCATTGAAACAACGGAGCAAAATTTTTCGTAGATACTATAAGTGGCCTTGTGAACAGCTTCCATTTTCTCCGCCTCGTCATCTTCTCCAAGCTCCTCCAACTTTATTCGAGCATCGTTCAACAACTTGCGATTTTTCGTCTAAATCAAGAAAAATAACTATTTTACTCACTTTACCTACTGCTTTCCCTCAAGAACAACAGATCGAACCAGAAATAATTTAATTTTCCACCGATTACACAAATACACAAATAAGTATGTTTGTATGTACCTCTAAACCCGGAACACAACTTTGAATATGTGAAATCAGGATTTGTTGAAGTTTTCGGCGCAGGTTTGGCGTGCCATGAGCTGTAACTAGTTCGGGATAATTTTGTTCCAAAAATATTTGCTCCTTTTCGATACTTTCATCAATACTCTTGTCATTGTTGATGTCAAGCTGGCTACGATGAACGACCCCGATGATTCCCCTTTTCAAGGTGAGGATTTCTCCTGACAATGTTTTCCGAACCTCGTCCTCCGTTCCTTCATCCACCAGATCCAATTTTGTCCGAACGGCCACCGTCCGCTCTCGTCCAGGGTCAACTTTTAGGGCCATTTGAATACTTTGAGACGTGGCAATGTCACTTGTGGCAGCTGAAACAGCGAGGATTATTGAGTTCTCCTGTTTCACATAATGCAGTAAAAGATGGCGGACTCGCTTTTTGATATCCTGTGGTTGATCACCAGTCGGATTCTAAACACCAAAAAAGCAACTCTGTTAGCAAACATATTCTATATAATTTCCTTCCTGAATTTTTTTCTATTCGGAACACTCTGTACAAAAAACACCGACCTCAACAATGCCCGGCAAGTCCACTAGCGTCAAATTAATGACCTTCGGGGAGTGAATTGCTAAAGACAGCGCCTGCTCCACAATTCCTTGATTTTCCCCTGCTCGTCTGTTAACTTCCGCTGGGAGCTCCTGTTGAGCCGCTTTAAAATCGTAAAATTTTTGTCCCTTTTTATGAGCAAATTCACACCATTCTTCAGTAATTGGGACCTCTGCCTCCTCCTTAAAACGGATATTACATGCATTACAAGTCAAGCGAAAAAAACGCAGAGTCTTTATTTACTATGAGCAATATTTTTCAAAGTGAATATTTTCCCTAACTTTTTGCATCACAAT
>JAQIVE010007094.1:0-10814 GCA_034698285.1 Sminthurinus bimaculatus
ACTATACCCATAATATACTATTATTATTGAATATTTTGCTCACTATTTTAAAATTAAAATGGAAATTAGTCAAAAGACGTTTTATCGTACATTTACATGTAGAAATTACATTTGTTATACATTTCTTACATTCATTTTCATGAGTATCTAGTAATTATTTTGACAGAAATCAGTCAGATAAATAAATACCTTTAGAGTTGCAAAAAAATGTAAACAAACAAGGTTTAAGAAGTGGATTACAACGCCTCCTGTAGTCGGGTTGTTCCATTTTTTCAATTTACCTGCTTATTATGTATATGGCTCAGAATCGGCTCAAGCCTTGCTTATTAAGACTTGTCTCTAAATACTTATCCTGCTCGTGTCATGTATATATCTTATTTCGGAGTATGGGTACAATGTTATGGCGCATAGTATACACACAGTGGTTATTATTATTGTGATTTCATGAATATGTAATTCGGAAGAAGAAAGAACTGTGTATGTATGCAACATCATGTGTTTTAGTAAACGCACATATTCATTTATATAAAAAGATATTCCCAGAGTCTCAGAGTATGGATAACCTGTAGTGTTGAATGTGATGTTCACATTGTGCATGTTGTGTTGTATTGTTCTTGCATAGGTAATAATCTACACATTTTAATAGACTATACGGGTCACCGGCTTTTTATGACCCCCATTTTGCTTTGGACTTTAGAGTAAACGAAAGTAAAAGAAGTATCGCATGTAAATACACAGCAGTGTACAGGGTGAGAGGAGACAGAAGACAAAACCAAATACAGGGGAAGCAACTTCAACCATAAATACATAATTTGAAATTTGTGCTGACATTGACAAAGTGTGTTGAAATATTGACTGTTAAGTTGCATGTCTCTGTAGGTAACATAGGCTGTATAGAATATGTGTCTCTTGTCAGTGTGCCATTTTCTTGTTACAGAAGTTGAAAACATCACTGGTACAAATTTAATATTTAATCGTAATTGGAAAGCTCCTTGAATTCGGTAATACATTAATACTGCTGTATTTTGATGTAGGTAATTGTACATTAAGTTCGGGATTATTAGTCTAAAATATGGGGCATTCATAGTTAAGGTTATTTTAAGAAACTCACAGTTGTCAGTATCCTGGACGTAATATACAAGTATGTATAATGTGTACCGATGTGTAACAGAATACTCTTCTTGGTTTTTCATCAATATCCTGGACTAGCTTGTAGAATTCAATATCAATATATTCATATTCATTTAGTTTAAAAACATGACGCAAAACAACAATGTACAGGGAATACGATACCAGATACCATGATATCGTCCGAAAATACATTCAAGTTAAAAATTTTCAAGTTAAAATTAAGCCGCTACACTGCGATAGAAGTATGAATCGATAGCTAAATGAAAAGATAATAATATTTAAGCTGGGACAGAGGCAAGAGAAATACGGATATTCAATATTACATTTTGCATTTTTGTATATTATTACTATGATGTTTCAACTGGCCTGAACATGTATAGCTTCATCCATTGGGGAAAAAAATAAATACCTACATACTTTTCATTTGTTATGTTGTTTACGTGGGTGGGAGAGAGAGAAAAAAAAGAAGAAAGGGAGGGATTGTCATGTTCATTTCGTGACATGCTTCTCTTCTTCCTATAGCATTACTGCATGCGTATGTTGCATACTGTTTTCTTGATGTGGTTGTACGTAATAAAGGCAACAAGGTGTTTAGAATTATATTATGCATAATAGATGTATTGGGTAGTTTCTCTGCATCATTTTTGTTTTCAAGTCAGGTCCTCATGAACCAAACGTTTTCCTTTTTGAATGTAAATCATTTCTTTATTTAAGCTTTGTTCAAATCGGCAAAGGGCTTTAAGTATCGTGGCTTTATAGGTCCGGCAAAGTCCTCAAAGGACAAAGAAACTTTGCTTAGTACCACGAGGGTAAAAAACACCCTTAATTGTTTTATAGCAATGAAGAATTGAGTTAGGTACTGCTCCTGCTATAGGAGATTTTCAAAACAATTTTCTTACCTCCAACGTCCAACCTTTTTTTCATGGTCTTTGCAAACATCAATTGTACGTTTGTACAACTCTTTTAGAAATAATATTCAAAAAGAACTTTTTTCGAAAAATGTCTAGCACAGAATACAGAGGCAAAACAAATTATAACCGAAGGAGACTTTTTTCTGCATCACATAAAATTTGGACGAAATTGCCGAGATACGTTTTAGGTTTTAGGTTTGAAAGTGGAAAATTTTAGCCTACCAGGGCCTTGATTTGGAAACAGCAATCCTTTAGAAGTCCAGGCTAATATATGGATAATATGCACGAGAAAAAAACGGACTGAATTAAAAGGAAGATGCATGTTTGTATAAAGAAAAACATACCTGTTGAGTGAAGCATAATAATATAGAGTATTTGATCTGGCCAGCTTCTCATCATTATATATTATACATGTTAGGTATTAGGTATACATGTGTTTGTGCACTGTGCACCTACAACCTACATATAAGCAGTTGTCATCATAATCATCAGGAATATGCTTGCTCAGCTTTGCATTTATAGAGGGAGGAAAGGAATCTACGAGTAGGCACATATTTGCAAGGGATTTTTTAAGCATAATATATACCTAATAAAATTCTATATGGTTTGCCATATAATATTTACTTAAAAGTGAATCCTATCATGATCATCGTTTTCATTTATTATGGTTCAAGATATTGAATGTTAGAATGTATATGGAATCTTACACGGTAGACTTTGTTGATGTGTTGTTCACTGTTCATTCTCTCCGAGGTAAATACGTGGTACGTGGTTGTAACACACAACACTCAGTTAAGTTTTCAATACATATTATTCGTTTAATTTTGGGAATCTCTTCTCTGCATTCTCTCTTTCGTTTTGTTTTTGGGTTGCCCTTGTCGCATTTTTTTTGTCATAATCTTCAACTCTGTACTGAAAGTGATTTCCTCTTCTATAAAATTTTTTATCTGTTCAATTACGTTATTTTTTCGTACTCCTCCACACATGAGCTTCGATAGAGGTACAGAAATATTTTAGCGTTATTATATTTTATGTATTAATGCTTTTGATTTCTATTATCCCCCTGTCTTTCAAATATTTTCGGCTCTGCAATTCTTGAAATTGAATGTATATGTACGAAAAGTTTAGCCAGTTTTACACATTTAAAATATTGTGCATCATCATCGTCAAAACCATCGTCGTCAGTTTTCTTGTCAATAGAGACAACCCTCGTTTGTCTTCGTCGTCCTGCTGTGTACTCATTTTTATTTTTACATATGTGCGTGTGTTTGTGCAGTTATGTGAAGGTCAGAGGTTATTTTGCCATGTTGGATATGTTCTTGTTTTTGTTGATTTCATTTTTCGATATCTTCTCGCATCCAATATCCTATATTATTCCACCCTGGTTAAAACGTTTAACGAAAGTAAATGGAAGACATCTTTTTTTTCGCTGTGAATTACCATAATATAGTGTGACTTTAAAATAAGCTGTCGATTTTCATCATCATTCCTCACTACCTAGTTTATTTTACTTGAAACTAAAACGTATGGTTCTTAGACGTACATATCTTGAATCCTTTTTTATATATCGCAAGTTTAAGTGTAAACCGTATAGGCATTACAAGGTAGTTGCCATCATCACATTGGTGCTATATATAGCCAATTGATTTTTTCCTCAAACATTTGTGTAAATATTACATCAGTATCATCAACATAAACAGAATCGCGATTTATCACTATCCACTATCCATATGTGATAAAATACGTACGTAGTACGTACTACGTACGCTTGAAACCCGTAATTGTGAAGAGAGAGGTATAGAATAACGTTTTTTTGTACTAAAGAAGTTATTTTGATAGCAGAATCAATGTCTATCTAGATATATTTTATAATGAACATAAATAAGGCGAACTTTCATTCTCTGTGTTGTAATCCTTTTAAATGCTCAATCGCTGAAGTCCATGTACAACGTACAGGGCTTGACCCTTTTTTTCCAAAATCCAGCACCATCTTGAAACAGACCAAAGCTAGATTTTCCGTACTTTTAGAAAAAATGTCGGACCAAACGTGGAATTTTCTAAACGAGGGCAAGAAAGGCGACTCTCAAACTAACATTTTCTAATTTTCTACGCGGTTACAAGTACATTTTCCGTTTCACATTAACCAAAGTAAAGAATTTAAATACTAAATACTTGGATTATCACTGCCTTTTGAAGTTTTGTAGTGACGCCACTCGTACAGCTTAGTTTCATACATTTACAGGGTGCACAAATAATATATTAACTGTTTTGGGTTTTACTCAAAATGAAATTCGTTTTCTTTTTGAAGCTATAGCAGCCGTTGTACATTTTACATACTACATACATTGCATTTACAATGTACGTGTGTTCATGAATCTTTTAAATATGAGTGTCTCTGTGTGCCTAAATTGTAGTAGATATTGGAAAATAAAGATAAATTAAGCTATAGAAATATTCCAGAAAAATCGTGGAATTATTTTTCTTAGTCTATAATGGGTTAATTGGCACACTTAAAAAATATTTGTCACATTTTAATATTATTTACTACTGTATGTAGCACACATAAAAATATTATGACATGCGATAGTTTAAGGCGTAAGTAAAATTCTGAGATCGCGTGAATTTAAGGTGTGCCAATATTATATTATTACATTACTACGTATGTAATGTAATAATGTTCATGTGTGCCTCCAAATATGTCTTTAAAATCCTGTTATGAGAATTATTACTAAAAGTCTCATAAAGTTTGCTGGTGAATTTTCAGCCAGTATTTTCTTTTCCTGGCATTCGCATCATTATTGAATCTCTAATAAAGGAAGAGTTATACGAGAACTTAATGTTGTCTTTAAGGGAGTGAGCTTACTCCATAAAAAACTTGTGAAGTGAAAATATTTGTGCAGCAGCATGTTCTTCGGCAAACTATGTTATCATTATTTGTCTATTAGTTATGCAGATACATGCAATATAAAATACCACAGTCGTCTTCAACTATAGGGAACCCTCACGAAAGTTTCGATGGTTGTAAGATTATGAATAGGAACGTATAGTCTGTACTCTTGTAAGTTTTTGAATAGTTATAAATTAGAAACATTACAGAAACTGTGTTTTCCTGACGAAAAAGAACATTTCAAATATTCAGAATTGTATGTGGGGAAAGTTCATAATTTAACATGGTGGCATACTGGCACCCGCTTGCGGAGGCTCTAAAACAATCGATGCAGCGAATAGTTTTTTACACCACGGTTAACTGCAACAGGTTTTAATGTAACGTTTTGGAAAGAAAGTTAATCTCTATGATATACTTTAACTTAAAAATATTCAGGATAATATTTTTAAGGAGTGTCATGAATATTAAATCGCAGATACATTGATATATCATCTATAATCTATATTATAATACCATGCTGTAACCTTTATTGTTCAGTATTCGTGGGGAAATCACAAATTGTAAGTACAAATGTGTTTTATGCGCCTGTAGTGGTTGACATTTAATATCTTCATTGTTTCCTATGTTTTGAATTTTTGTAATTGAGTGTAGCATTCCTCGACGTTTTAAGTTTTAGATCATTTTATTGCTCGGTGAAATGAAAAGTATGTACATGTGTACAAACATGTATATAAACAACGCTTGAGCAGTATCATATAATTTGCTGGAGCGATGCATACAGAATAACTTAAATTCTAAAAAATTCTTACATTTTAAATTAATGTTCATAGTTATGATTAAAGCTCGGGAAAACTGAAACACGATTTGAATTTGTTTTTTCTATATTCTCTTTCGTCCACACTTATTTCTTATGTTAAGCTTTACAATCAGTTAATGCTTTTTTCTTTTAAAGTAAAACTGTGTTATAGAAAGTAGGCGTAATGACATAATTAATAAATGTCATTTAAAGTCGTCTATCGAAACAAATAGTAGTTTGAATTTCGTAGCAGTCAACAGGTTTTCTCTCTGAATTTTTTAAGGTTTTAGCCATGTAATAAATAGTAACCCAAGCTGCGATCATCTGGAATGGAATACCTAATCATTCATCCATGCTGCTTTTTCATTCCTGCCTATCACTTGTGTGCTGTATAATATATGCATACATACATACATGCATATACGTATATTGTATTAACAACATAATATAGACTGAACCAAAAAAATGTGTTGCACATAGAACTTTCCTATGTATACAAAGAACATAATAATATAACGATGGAAGTCGGTTTAATCATCAATCCAATCCAATCGTACACATATTCTCTATTCTATATAGAATAGAGAATATCAAACTATGAGCTTTATAATATGTACAATAAAGACCACGACAGATACATCAGGGGGAAAGGAGAGCAGTACATCTTATAGCAAGAGAGTCGATTCCTGATCCACGACGTGCATAAATTTTCTTCTTACTTAGAGAACATAATTTTTTTAGTTATGATACTGTTTTACACAGTGAATGCAGCTCAATTGATTCAGTATTGAATCTCTTTTTGAATTCGAATGAGCTCCAAGAGCCTCTTGCGAATAATTTAACCAACATCATATAAAAATACATTTGAATAATGTTGCTACATAATATATGTGTATAGTGTATACTATCAAAATAAGTATATTAAATAGTTTTCATCAAGTGGACGATTATGTATATTGACGTATTCATCGTCATCAAGGCTTTCGTCGTCGTTGTCATCAACACATGGAGAAGTAATTTTATTCCAACTCTTTTAAAGAATGTTGAACTTATTTAAGTCTTACATTAAAGAACCACGTCAGTTCGTTTTTGCATGATTTTTTAAAGTATGTGGGTATTTGCTTGTGTACACATGAATCTTCTTTATGTATTTTGTGTGTTGAACTTGAGAGTGGACATAATTGCATCCAGGGAAAAATATTTTTGGGTTGGGCTGTTATGTAGGTTTATGGTAATTAATTTTACAAATAAATCAATTGATTTTTGGGATACGGCGTATTTTTATCATATATTATGGTTGCTATCGATCGGACGTCTCGAGTTTAAAGAGTACTGTGATTCAAAAGATGAAGAGCTTTTCTAGTTCATCATACTAATAATTGCTTTTTGAGGCAACTTGTGCATTGTATAATAATATACGGTATTATGTGAGCGTTGTGTTTATACGAGTTAAGTCGAGGGGGAAAGAGTTTAACGAGTGGATTTGGACACTTCAGTAATGCTAAATTTTTCGATAATAAAATTGAGAGCCTTGCGATAAGTCTAAGTAATGTATAATGTACGTAATGTGAAGTGGATACAAGCACGCAAAAGAATTGAAAGAAGAGAGGTGTTCTTCCGAATAAAGTGTTGGCGTATAAATTTAAGTTAAGGAGTGGTGTGACCAGTAACCAATGAAACTTGATACTGAGGGTTTTGGTTTTGAAATAGGTATTCTACTGCCACTTTTATCTATGTGTATGCATGTATAATATACAGTCACTATGTTTGTATTATCTGTACTGTAATGTCTAAAATGTATTAAGCTTGTACGAATCTGTGTATGAGCAGGTTCCTCGTAGTAAGTAGTAACAAGTAAGAGTTAGTAATATGTAAAGTTAATGTGCGTTTAGATATTTTTGTTATTGTGTATGTGTATGCATGTAAAGTGTGAAGTCGTGGGTGGAACTTGAAATTGGAAAACCAGTGCACTTTGATGAATGGCAATTTATTTTTTGGTTATTTGCCACGAGTTGTAACAAGAAACAATAACACCGGGGTTGTAATAACCGTGCTACTTGCATAGTGCATAGGGTACAGCACTATACTTCATGCTATAGGTAATATTATTCTACTGGGTAAACCATTGGAAAATGTAGGCTTCACTGGTAGTTCGTTTTGTATGTCTATACATCTATATGCCCATAGTCCATATGTCGTATACCATGGTTAGTTAGTCGGAATAAACCAAATCCCAACAAGCTACAAGCTATGTACATTGCTGAGGTATGTATAGTAGCGTGACTTTCCATTGATTGTTATTAAACTAACTGGCATTTGTATTGTTATCTTTTCTGGAAAGCAAAAACTCTTTTTGACTCTTTTGAGTTTGAAATTTTATTGTGCTAACAAAACTCATAGTTTTATGGTAACTACCGATTCAACTTATAACCACTTCTTTTATATTTCGTAAGAAAGTGTAAAATCCGCTCAATTCAACTCTTGTGTACTCTTGTTCCAGGAAGTGTTAGAATTTTCTCCAAGTAGCTTACATTACCCTAGAAGGACAAATGACACGTCAAATGATGGGGTATGAATGAAGATCTAAATTTCCTGCCCAAAAATGAAACCCCTTTTGTCTCCCATGCTCCAACTTCTGTATTTTCTGCCTCCGACTAATTTTTCCATTACTTGGTAATCGTACGTAAGGGTTGCTTTTTTTCTTACGCATTTAGGCTGATCTTTGTTCTTCTAATATATCCAAGTCTTGGAGCAGACCCCGCCATTTCCCTATACATTGAGATCTTGACCCCGCCATTGGATAGGGATTTTATTATAATGCTAGATATTTAGGTTTTTGGAAAACGGAAGAGAATTATGTTTCAGTTTCTTTCCTTTCCTATGCTTCAAATATAACTCGGGTAGGAGTTATACCCTTGAAACCAGTTTTGTTGGTTGGGCGGTCCGTAGATAGTTTATGGTTAAATGATCTAAACACCGTTCACGGTATTTCAACTTTTGAATATTTTTTCGAAGTTGTGCCTAGTCTGAAGGCGATCCAACATGGAAATTTTGGTGCAAGCAATTTTGCACCAAAATTGAAAATTGCCATCTGTAGCATTGCGAAAAGTCTTTTCCTTAGCGAAAGGAATTTAAAAAATCTATTGGCCCATAGCAGCATCTTATCGTTATCCTGACAATGAAAGATTTTAATTGCCTTCTCTTGTGGTGGTTTTTTTTATCTCGGTAGTAGTACAACGTACAAAACTACATATATTTGCAAAAATGTTACATGCAAAGTTAATTTGTGAAAGTAAAGACAAGAAAAATATCCGCCAATGAAAATAAGAAACAATGTTTTTGTTGACTTAAATTAATTGTAGAACGCAATTGAATGTTAATGTCATTTATAAAATTGGGTAAGGAGTGGGTAAAGTATTAGGTGAAAAATCGAGTCAGTGCACGTACAGGTATGCCTACAATTGATACCTACATTGATGAGCTTCAGTTTTACGTAGATCCAGCATGTAGTGTATAATCTATAACCTATAACCATGTCAGGGCACTACAAAATATGGACGATAAGAAATTACACAATGTCATTCTAAATCCCCAGTCTCTCGTGAAGCCGTACATAGTATACTATTTTTACGCAAACTCGCGTTTCATGGAGCGCAGCATCAAAGATAGCCACTTTTGACAGTTGACATAGTGATCATTGAATAGTTCCCTATCATATCCGTACGACCAACTGCCACCTTTATTTACTAGGCATTTGTCATCAGTCATCAATCATCAAGTTACTTTACTTGTCTAATTTTACCACAAAATATGCGTGAACACGTGTTTATAGGTATATCCGTAAGTTTGTAGATAGTGATAGGTTTTTTTCCAATATGTTTTCGTATATCTGGAAAATTAAGGCCTAAATGAACAAAGTTACAGAAGTCGAATCGGAGTTTAAATCTTTTTTATGGCTGGCGAAGTTAAACTTCACTAAAAAGAATCAAAATCCCATCGAATTACATTACAAGGGAAAAACCCCTCATGTAATTTTGACTTTGACACGAGGACAAATTTAAAGGTAACTGCACCCTGTCATTTGTAGTTCATCAAAATATTCGGAAAATGTTTAAATGGAAGCAGTGGATGCTTCACAAGTGTAAGATGGTGGGATCATCAAATTGAAGTTTTCCATGATGTGATAAGGCTAGAACTAATCTCCTCTTTTAATCTTGTCTTTCTTTGTATACAAAAATTATGTTTGATAGCAAGGACGGTTGTAGTTTACTTTGTTCTTTTGTTAAAAACCCTGGTCTTCTAAAAAGTCTTGCGTTTTTAAGACTTTGTAGCCATTACATAAATATAAGGAGAATGGATTTCCAATCATTATGTTTTTGAACTTTAGTTTTTATTGCATAAAATAATTCCTACGAGAAATTTTAACCATACCCATGTTATTTTCGTAGGGGTTAGCAGTATGTTGTGTTGCTTCATTTCATAATTGAACTTGTTTTTTTTATTACAGGGAGTAACGCTAGCTCTGTAAATTGAAACCACCGATTGGAAGTTGTTGGATGAATTTTTAAATCAAATCGAAGAATTTACCGTCGAGCGTCGAGTGGCTTCCAACGTTCCTTTTCAAGTTTTTTTCACACCAAGCGATGCCCGTCGGAGGAACTGTCACTATGACACTAAGCAGCCGTATGAGTCATCATAATTTAAATGGAGTTAACGGAAATATTAACGGTGGCAATGTGAATATTAAAGACATGGACCGGTGCAGCTGTTGTCCATATGGTTATCATATCGACAGAGATTTTGTACCTTTCACTCGGAAAATGCTGTCCAGAGAAGCCAATGTAGAACGTCTGAGAGAATTGAGAGCCAAGTTAAGATCCCAAAGAAAGTCCATGGACAAACTCCTTGGCGTTCCTCCCGTGGCAGCACAGTCAAATACGGTACGTAAAATATAAATCGTTTTCAATCTTTAAACCTGAGGGAATTTATTTGTCATTAAGAATACCGAATACCGAATTCACAACAGTCAGTGAACAACTTAAATAAATGGCTAAATATTTATTTATTTAAAAAAAATAAATAAATTTAT
>JAQIVE010007095.1:0-10813 GCA_034698285.1 Sminthurinus bimaculatus
TTTAACCTTGCTGACGTTTGGGAGCACAGCATCGAAACCTGTTGACCTAGAAAAAATTATTAGCACTTTTCTAAAAATCCTGTTTTCAACAACTTTATTGCAATAATATTGATAGAAACAGCTGATGAGAGTTGTGATTTGGTCTATTGTGTTTACTTTTTGGCATCTGTTACTATTTGATTAAAGACAGTCCATAAAATACAGATTTTAAGTTCTCAAAAGTATCAAAATGTAATCTTTTTGTAGGGTTTCTGCGATTCTGATTTTTTGTTGTTTATTTTGAGGCTTTGGCTTGGTTTTTTCTATGCGACTTTCCATTTACGTAACTTTTGCGAAGGTTGAAGAGTCTGCGTCACAAAGCAAACAAATGACGGGTATCAACATTAACATCGATTGATAAATTACACGTGGACACATTAAAATTTCGTGCGCATTTAAATAATTGCGGTTGCAGCACATACATACATGTATTTAAGTCTTAATATATTGCATGTAGATTTACAAAGTTTACAATCCATTGAAAATAAGGAAATGCAAAAAAAACCACGATGCTCAGCCTCATGTTTTGATCAAAGGAAAAATCAATTTATTATTTATTAAGATATGTCAACAAATCAAAGTCAAACTTTTGTATAATTCTTTTCAATCTACTCCCGCATCTTCAACGATCCGAAACCCAAAACAATGGCTAAAATATGTTTGATTTCGTTTGAATTTTTTTGTCAGCCACCTTACAAAAAAGACAAAATGGAAGCAGCTGAGACCATTGTAAGCAATAATAGATCATGGAAAAAGTTCCTTTGTGACTCCGTATTGATATTTGCCATGACGCGGAAAGAAAGCAGCAATTTTTGCGTATAAAACTCGAGTCAACTTGTCACTTCAGTCATACCAAAAATCACCATCAGCAACACTAATTGAGTTGATCCAGCAAAATTAAGTCATCCAGCGTTCAGCAATAATCAAACACCAGCATCATCATGCACAGCAAAACTTTATTCGTCTTTTGTCTCATCGCCATGACGATGGTCTTGAGCACGATGGCTTCCCCAGTTGACACCGATACTGATGTAAGTTGAAATAATAATACATCCCATCAAAAATTGTCAATCTAGTATCTAAATCTTATCAAATTTTCATGATATTTGATAAGATGTTTTTCAAATTGAACTTGTTATCAAAGTATTTTTAAAAATTGGTAAATTTTTTTAAAGGACGATGACACCGAAGTTGAAGGATGGAATATTATCCCCCGGTTCTTCTGGAGACCTGCAAACGGCGCATTTAAATGCTGGGGAATTTTCTGCAGGAAACAAACAACATAGAAATTCAATTCTTTGTACTATGCGGATCCTGATCTGAACTCTAATTTAATCTGTGATTTTATTTTTCTCTACACAATTCGACCCATTTCCTAATTTTCCATGGAAACCAGCACTTTTTTCAGTAGCTAAATTTCAAAATTTTCACTGTTTTCTACCCTAAGTAACGGCTTTAGTTTTTATCGATCCTTAATCTATGATTTCTTTTCCGCATAAAATTTATAGAAAATTCGATTACTTTTTAAAAAAACTGTCACCTGTCTTGATTTTGAACTTTTTGGAAAAATAAAGTAAACCTTGTTTCTACACTTTCAACTCGATTCGACAACTTTTTTGCACAAAAACGTAAAAAATTGTTCTTTTTCTTGGTATCATCATAGTTGATGTGTTCAAGCCCTTGGAAAACAAACTTATTAAATCTCATAAAAATTTCATGAGATTTGACAAGATTGACAATTTTTGTTGATATTTTCATGATATTTCATATTTCATCAAAATCTCACCAAAAGTTGATCAAAATTGACAGGATTTTTTACCTTACTCGTGTCCACATTTCATGAAATTTTTTGAATCACTATTTTGAAGGGGGGGTTGTCATGTTTCGTAGTTTACGTAGTTTGTCTCCTAAAAATACAAAAATTTTCGCTCACTGTTGATAATTTGCCGTTTTGATGAATTTCGACGCCGTTTGTAATTAAATGTGGGTGAATGGCTCCCAATGACTTGACAGTTTTTGCACGTACGCACTACGGGTAAGGTTGGCAACATGTATTCCATAAACGGATACCTTGAAATTAAATTGGCCCGAATATTGTGTCGCTGAATAATGAAACTTCGATTTAACTGCAGGACTGACGAGTGAACATTTTTGGGTGTTCTCTGGACTTTGAAAGAACACCTACCCAGACGCTAAACTTTGAAACTTTGGCCTTTTTTGACCGTATAAGGTCACTTTGTGGGTCACACAGTTAAAAAAGCGAATCTCAGAATCGTGCATTTTCCACGATTTATATTTTTTGAAATTTTGGCTTGAAACGTTTCAAAGGCATAGTAGGTAAAGTTTGGTACCTTTCAGGAACAACGGAGAAACTCCACACTCGATGCAGTCAACAGTTGCATAAAATATCATGCGTCATTAAAGATTTCATATCTTGGCACACAACAAAAGACTGCAAAAGACGTGGCAACGACGAAAGGTTCGACGCCGCTTGTCCTTAAATTTTGAATTGACCACCGTCAAGTAATGCAGAACGAAGAGTGACACTGAATAAGCATCAAAGCGTATGTGTAATTTCTCTATTCCCACTCTAAATATCCTGCTTCGTATTCGGCGACAGCGCTGGAATGTATGACTGCAAAAACCTTACGATTAGCTTCTTCTTAAATTCATCGGCATTTCAGCTTTTAATGCAGCATTCAAAGGCAATTAAAACTGCCCAGGTGTCTCGTCGTTTGCTACAATGCAGGTCTTTAATTTTTACAACTACAGGAAAAGGGATTTTTTCATGCTGTAGTTAATGTGACTCACTAAGGTTGATACCATAGAGCAAGCGGCATTGAACCTTTTTATTTTTTCTTTGCCTACTATTATGTATCTACCACCAAGCAAAAATAATTTCAATGTTATTTTGCCTACACTACGTATGAAATTGAAATTGTGTTCTGCTATGCTCGACATGTTCTTGCATTGACAGCCCGAACACCAAGTTGGTCTAATTTTACGTGTTGTGTAATGATTTCTCTCACAATTGAAAGGATGAACTTGATTTTGTATAATTTGTATACCATGTAATAAAACTCGTCCAGGGCAGGTTGCTTCCACGAATCAGATAGAAGAATTAAAAATAAGCGAATTTTGAGATGAATTTTCCGAAATTTAAGTTCAGACTAAGAAACGATTAGTTATAAAAATGTGGGCTGATAGCACATGCTTACAGTTCCTCTACCTTTACAGAAAACTTAAAAGAGTTTATTTTTTACTTTAAAAAAAGGTAATTACATCGTGGCTACATTTGATGATTAATTAATTTTAACAGTATGTTATCAATTAAAATTTACCATGAAAAAATGGCTTTTTATGTGTGCAACACATATTATTGTATTTTGTCGATGGTAGGTGAAATCTTGGAGCCGGCTAGCAAATGAGGCTGGGAATATTGTATATTTAGACACAAAATCCAAGTCGGCAGCGCTAGATATCACACAATCACACATACAATTATGAGTCATAAAAAACATAGATAACAGATAAAATAACTACCTTTACAAAAAAAGCTTGTCACATTTCATGAAAATTTGATGAGATTTGACAGGATTGGCAACTTTTGATGAGATTTTTAAGAAATATAATCAAAATCTCATACAAAGTTGATCAAAACTAAGATGAAGATTTTCGACCAAAATCATGTCAAAATTTCATGAGATTTTGTGACAAGATTTTTTTCTAAGGGCATAAACATGTTTTGATATAGTATGTCTGCGTTTTCTATTATTTTTTTATTACCCCTCCACTTTGGTTGCAAGAGGTCCCATCCGCAAAAATATTGAAAGTAACTAGCCAGTTGGAGTTGTCTGCTTTCCGGAAGCCACACGTTAGCTTGAGGCACGCTTCCTCGGGCTTGGCCTGAGGTCGATGACCAGTGGACACCCCGTAATTCCCCGCCGCAATCCGCTTCTCACATTGAGCGTCAAAGCTTAGAATATCTCCAGGATCCGAGTTTCCCAACGAGATTCCTATGCCGGCATTATCCGTGTACAAGCAGGAGCCAGCTGATGTACTGTTTGCATATTTATATATATTTCACTATTTCACATGCCAAAGTCAAGCGTTGCATTTTGCATTCAAGCTGTAAGTACAGTGTCAAAATTTGAAAGTATTATACTTATGTAGACGGACCGCAACGAAATTCTTACCCTACTCGTTGGCGAATTGCGACTTTACTGCACTCGGAAAAGCGCCATTTGTTCGTTGATCCCCATTCATAGCCCATAATGAAACCCTCCTCTCCACATTCTGTATCGAAATCATGTGGTCCTCCCAATCTAAAAAATAATGAGCAACATTATAATACCTGAAAAGTCTCAAAAGTTACAAATTAAAATGGTACATAAAGCAATCATTCGTGTGTGCGTAGTGCGTACGTATGCCCAATTTCATGTGCAGCAACATTCACACCCAGCCAAAAAGCGCCCTTGTCAACATTAACGGAGACTTTGTAGGAGCCACAGGTTTGCCCAACCCACGCTACGCCGCCACCTCCAGCTAAATCCACCCCCACGAACATGGCGACGACGTCATTCGGACCCAAACCGATCGGTTTCCCATTTTCCCAGTCCCGGAGTGCATAGAGCGTTTCGTGTAGGTTGTAACCGGGGGAGACGATGATTTTCTCATTTTCAGCGGCCGTCTATAAAATAATTAAACTTGTTTGAATTTTTACCGAAATTTTGCAGAGCAACTTTTTCAGAAAACCTTAAATCCCAAATTTTGAAGAGCAACTTTTTTAGAAAGCCTTTATTTCCAAAATTCTGAAAAGCAACTTTTCAGAAAATATTTTTTCTAAAATTTTTAACTTTTTAAAATTTGAAAACTTGCTTTCCTAAATTTTGGAATTGTATTTTCTAAACAAGTTGCTCTTTAAAATTTTGGGAGAAGGTGTTTCAAAAAAAGTAACAACTGTTTTGAAAACGTTATTCCAAAATTTTGAAATACATTTTTGTAAAAAAACTATTTTGGGTGTGTTTTTGGCTCCTGATTTCCTTTTCGATGGTATAATTTGGTATATTGAATACTTACCAGAAGATAAATGCCAGCTAACTTGACACCAAGCGTCGGATTGCTCATGCTTGCAAAGACATTATTAACAGCGTGAAAGGTCACGGCCATATATTTTGCAATTTCATCCCGAGAGTTGCCGAGGGCTGCGCTCAAAACCGTGTCCACGACTACTTGAACCTCTACCGTCGCTTCGGCCAAAGGATCTTGACTAGGGTTCTGGTCTTTCTGCGGAATCGATCCAAAATCTGAAAGCAGACGGGTGAGAAGGGATGGCGCCATATTGATCGAACCTGCGACATAATAAATAACATGAATAGTAAGGTTAATATTAACTGATACATGCATACACATTACATATGGTGCATACATGTGTAAATTAAACCAATTCTGGAGTAAACCACTGTAACCGATACACATATGTAAGTATAGCGTCAACAAACCACATTTGCTGGTATTGTGTGTTGATTCTTGCTGGTTTGGATCCGCTTGCATTACAAAATGGTTTCCAAGTTCATTGTGGACAAGGCTGGCGCCGGAGATCCATCCTCGCTACAAAAGCAAAAGATTTTAAAAGTAGAACTTGATCTGGAATTTACTACAAGTTTAGTTTGAACTTGACAGTTAACAGTGCCCCTTATTTTTTGTACCGCTCTGTATTGTCCTTTGGCCTTTGAAATGATGAGTACAGCATTCTTCTCTTTGTCTATCACTATATCGTTCTCAGCACGGCGCAAATCCTCGCTCAGAGCTGTCGTAGTTCCAAAAGTGAAGCCGGCGGCAAAAATGCTGGATTCTGTGTGGACAATAAGCAAGTTAATTCAATCAAACTAAAAATTAAAAAATGGTCGAAACTGTTTTGGGCGGATTTAGAACTGATAAAAAAAACTTGAAAACTTTTATGTTTATTTTTTTTACCGGGACGAAAAAGGTTTAAATGCACATCTTTGGCACTCAATCCAGAAAGTGTCATGCTGAAAAAGGAAGAGCCATCCTTGGTTTGTTTTTCTACCACGGAGAATTGAATTGGTGTCTGTTGAATACCCTGCAAATTTGTGGGTAGAACGAATCCAAAGGCCGCCGGCGTGGCAACCAAAACTACGAGTAGAATCGCAAAAAAGCAGAGCTCAAGACGCGCCATTTGAAAAAAAGAATACATACACTGGACTTTTGTGAGGTTTTGTTTTCGTCTACGCTTCAACTAATAGTAAATCGAAGGACCAAGTTCATGTTTTTATATAGACCTGATTTCTGATTCGGAGTTT
This sequence comes from Sminthurinus bimaculatus, assembly GCA_034698285.1. Taxonomy (NCBI): domain Eukaryota; kingdom Metazoa; phylum Arthropoda; class Collembola; order Symphypleona; family Katiannidae; genus Sminthurinus; species Sminthurinus bimaculatus. The sequence continues at coordinate 6,363 of JAQIVE010007095.1, forward strand.
TTTAGCAACTGAAGCGGATCCATTTTTAAGCCATATTTCATAGGAAAAAGTGTCATTTTTTTGATTTATTGGTTCTTGTTGTCAATCACGGTGCACATTGCACACTGCACACATTGCTTTATCTGTAATTGTGATGAGAGTTTCTGGGATTTGTTCGCTTTAAATTTTAAACGTGTTTAAAAGATTCCGCGTTTTATCTTCAAGCTTTAATGAAAACCTAAAAGGATTTTTTACCAAACGGTTCATGTTCGCCTTTTTTACACTTTCTTTACATGTACATACAAAGAATTCACTGGAATTAAATATTTATTTGAAATGTGTCAAAACTGCCCTTTATCTTTGAACTCCAATAAAACTCGAAATGAAAACCTATCATGATTGATTAGTGGTTGGATTACATTTGGTGCTCTAAATAAATGTGATATTAAAATTAAATAGGCCAACTCCATACGTAGATTGGGCTGGAGGTGTAATTGAAATTAAATCAAAGGCTCGTTTGCACATTTCACATTTCTTGTTGTTGCAAAAGTCATATTAAGAAAATTTATGCCTGTACAAAGGCTACGATGCAAAAAAAATCAGTTTTGTACAAAATATAAAGAATTTCCAAACTTCTGGAATAATTTTGGTGTCTTGCAGTACAGACTTTAAATTTGATGCATTACATTACATTTTTTCACCTCCTACATGTATAGAGATTAAAAAATCACGAAATGCTCAATAAGCCCTGCGAGCAAGCGTACGTGTAGTGCGTCAAGGCAAAAAAACTACTAACGGCGTTGAAGTGTAGACAGCAAAGCCATTATGTATGCATGTACCCGTATGCATAGAAAAAGTTCTTCGTTTGCTTCCACATTTTTCGATAAAAATGAGCATTTGCATATCAATAGTGTATTTTATTGGGATTATACATCCGAACAAATGCTTTTTTTTGCATATTGCTCATGCTTTCAATTCGTTGTCGGAAAAAAGGGGAAAATTTGCTGTCAAAATGAATATAAAATATGTAGTAAGGCAATAGTATGTCCTAAATATGTATGTTAACTTTAAATTACAATACCTTGCGCAGACTTTTACTTTACTAAGCTAATGTACGTAAATTTCGCACGATGAATATGCAATATGCACCTGTGACTTTGCGTTTATGTAACAAATTGAATAAATTTATTACAAAATTTAGACTTAGTATATTGTTAAATTTAGTTGCTCGTCATTAAATTAGACTTTTGGTTGCTTCAACTACTGTGCAGAATTCAAGATGAAAATCGTTTACAAAATACCATTTTTTACCTTGGCTTTGTTATTTGCACAAGGAGCAAATTGTAAGAGAGCTTTTTGTAATAATATAAATTACTTCGAACCTTTTAATTTATGCTAAGCCATAATGTATATTTTATAGGTCAAACTTGTGGGGGAGTTTTGAAAGGAAGCTCTGGCACGGGTACGATGCATCTGCGCAGTCATACAATGAGCCCGAGTCAGGTGGAGGCCTTGCCTTGGGATCATTCAGATTTTTGATGGAGACACTATCCTCTTCGACTTGGACCGAATTTCGGATCCCGGGCTGCGCATCAACCTCTATCACAACCCCGTATCTTTCGAACCCATCAAGTAATCTACTCACCATACAATTATTCACGTTTGGTTTTGCACTTAATTTACGTCTGGTCATATTTTTGATTTTCATTTAATTTTATTTCAGACAGTTGGGCAAGAAGGAGGAGAAAACCCGAACAGGAATTCAGAGCAAGACCCTCGTTGTCATTTTGACCCATGACTCTGGCTCAATTCCAGCGGGCGTCACCGTCTCTTTTTCTTGGACATCAAGATCTATTGGCAAAGTCCATAATCTGGGACGTTCCGGAACAAACAGCACTGTATTTTCTTCCAACGTTGATGCCGTCCATGTCTCTGAAGTTTCGGAAGATGAAGGCCGCATTTCGTGGAAAAGATTTGAGCAACATCGAAAAACAACAGCGTGGCTCCATCTCAATTTAGAGAATCCGCCATCGTCTTCATCAAAATTGGATTTACGCGTTACAACAGCGTTTCAAGGAGCCAGTCAAGGTTGTTCGATGCCAAATCCTTGCGACTGCCACTCCCTTGGACTCTACCAGATTTTGGAAAGTGGATTCTTGAAACAAGTCAAAAGGCACTGTTTAAACATTTCCTACATTTTACACCTTTTCTTATCACAGGTTTAAAAAAAAGAAAGATCCTTGTTTTCCAATTTGCAGATTATGTGACCCACTTCCGACTGATCAGGAAATTTTGGAGGATCTCCCATTTCAAATTCTGGTGTATCTTCAAGTTGATTCTTCGTCTAGTGGACAAAATTCGGTGGAAAGAGATCCAGCAGCCTCAAACGATTTTGTAAACCTCCAGTGGAGAATAAAGGATGAGCTTCAAGAAACAGAATCTTCCAAATCTCAATCGATGTTGGAAGAGTGCTCGGTTGAAGATACCTCTTCAGAATCATCTGAGGTTGAAGGTACTACTGAAAATACACTCCTTGAGGACCTAGGTAAGAATTCTGCAACAAAACGTGTTCAATTATCATGGGAAATAATATTTTTGAAGCAACTGCTGAATAAAATCTGTTACAGAATTTAGACGCCCTGAAGAAGAGCTAATCACGCCTTGTACCTGCGACCTGAACTGGAATCAGGATGGCTCCCGAATTCGATGTGATGGCCCTGACGTTACCCAGAAAAGTTTGGACAACCTATTTTCCGCTCTTCAGCAGGTCAACGAAGATCTTGTAAAAAGAGAAAAGCGCCTTGAATTCGGATCCTTCGTGATCAGCAACACCTCGATAACAGAATTGGACCTGACTCCTTTTACAAAGAGTAAACTAACTTTGGATCGCCTCAGTCTGGAGTTCAATTCCCGTCTCAGGTCAATTGTTGGTCCACCTTTGACCTTGAAAATGCAGAGTGCAAACTCTTCTTTCAGAACTATCCAAGTCAATATCCTTCGTGTAATGGGCAGTCCTCTGAACGATTCTGGGCTAGGGAACTTCCTTTATTATTTCTCCAACGTAACATATCTCTGGATCAACAGCTGCAAAATTACCGGATCCCAGTACAAGCACAAATCTGATAAGTGCAAGTTAAAAGGCTCAAAAAGTGACCTTGACCTTGACCTCGTAGAATTTCTCCCTGGACTTTCTCGTCTCACTAGCCTTCGGGGCATCGACTTTGTAAACAACCAGATAAAAGAGTTGTCTGGTGGACAGTTTCGAAAAAATTCCAACCTGGGATGGATCGACTTACGTTACAACAATATTGCGAATTTGGGAGAAAATGCGTTTCAAATCGACTTTAATGTCTCCCAACCTCCTTCAAATTTATTTATCGATCTTGCTTACAATAACCTGACGACTGGGTCCTTTTTGACGCCGAATAATGGAATTGCGGCATCGTTCAGGAAGTTGAGGGACGTCAAAGGATCTTCTTTGTTATTGGGAGGAAATCAAATTGAATTTATTTCGCAGGAAGCCTTTGAAGAGATACTATTCGCTTCTGGAACCCGGTTGCCGTGGCTCAGCTTTTGGGGTAATCCCTTGATTTGTGACGAAAGAATGAGCTGGCTTAAAGCCAAAGCTGAAATGTTGACAACTCTGACGAACTCTTCCGGTTTCAGGTTTGTTACGGCAGGCTGTATCAACGATGGGAATACAAGTATTTGGGAGACAAAGGTTATACCATGACTATTTAGCTAAAGGATAATGCAAAAAATAAAAACTAATATTCAAATTAACGCCGTTTGAAGGTTTGTTTGCGCCCACAATTTTTTCCAAAGCATCTCAATCCTGTATTGATTGCATAAACAAGCAGAACATGTCGAATTTTGACCTGTAATATACTGTACGCCGACTCTGGGTTACGAGTTTGACAAGGTCGCGGGTGAAAGACTTTGACGCCGACTAGAGATTTTTTGTCTGCACTGGCTGTCATGAGGAGGTATAAGTATCTGGCGGTGTTGGGAGTAACTATAAAATGGTATAACGAATTTGCAATCTAAATGTGATTGTTCAATAATTACTTGTATTTACAGGATCTCACTTCATTATTGTTCAATTTTCGAAAATTCGCTTCATTACTCTTTAAAACTTCTTATCATATTTTTATATATAGTAGCCCGCAACTCAATGGGTTTGATGCCCATTGAGTTGCGTCGCGACGCATAGCAAAAAAAACATGCATGAATTCGACGCCGGGCAACGGGCAATAACCTCCACCAAGATCGGAAACTATTAAAAGCACACACGTGATAAGAATGTCCCGGCGGAAAACTTGGTGTTTGCATGGAGATTCTTATTTTTGCCCATGAATGAAATTGTTATTGGGCCCTGTTGTGGCTGACGCGTATGGATGCACTGAATTTTTTCAAAGCCCAAATCTATCTAATTAAAGCCCTAATCTCACCAGAAATGCTGAGCTCCGAAA
>JAQIVE010007096.1:0-10813 GCA_034698285.1 Sminthurinus bimaculatus
ATGATCGACTGATCTATTTCTACTTTTTTTCCGGCTATGCAAACAACCAAAAGCTCGGAGATAATTACGCGAGTCATGCGATTTTTATCCCTTGACGTTTTATCCCATTTTACCATGTTTAATTAATTTCCCTCAATTTCCGAAACAATGTTTGCTAAACAAAGCGATTAACGTGTTTTTTCGAAATCGAGAGCTTGCAAGAGCATACATACATAAATGTGAAATTATGTTGATTTTAGACGTGGGACACAAGTAGATTGAAGGTAGACTCGACAATGATTCGATAGACGGTCTTGACACACTCCTTGTCCAGAATGTAGCCGCGTCGCATCCTCAACTGAATCGGATGCAAACTTTTGACCTCCTTCTTTTGACCCGGGGTCAAGCTATTTTGGAACCTCGGCTCCTTCATCAGCTGCAGAACTTTCCGGGACAATGTGTCAAACATTGCAATCATGGACATCATGGCGACCAACACGCCGAAAATAAGAAGGCCCACCGTCCCGAGAAAAGTCACCAAGAACCCCTCCATCTTGATGGCGCCATAGGCGCAAAACACGCAGACACCGATCGAAATCCCCTTGACCCCTGGCACCAACAGGTCACAGAAGGAGCTTTCGAAGGCATTGATGATTATTTGGACGCTTCTGTACAGGTCCAGAATTCCCTCAACAGTCGCTGCAGGAACTCTGTTCGACTTTTGGACGATTATGTTTAGACAGTCCCTATAGTATAACAGAAATTATATCAATATATCAATTCATCGCATTCGTTCCCGCCAATTCGAAGATTTGGCGGGAACGTCGAAAACAAGGCGCGGCCAGTCTTAACTCCCATATGCGTATTCTTACCCTAAAGGACAGCATCGATCTATCCTCAGTTTAAATTAAATTAAATTGATTTAAATTAAGAACAGTTTTAAGAACAATTTAACGGATGTGCATATTCAACATACTTGATCCAGACAAGTGCGATGATGGCGGAGATACCACAGCCAAACCCCCCAAAGATGAAGAATAGTGCATTGGCCACTTGCATGAATTCGTAGTACGTTTGAAAGATGGCGGACAACAACACCAGTGGCCATCGAAAGGGTCCAGAATCAGGGGCCGAAAATGACGAGATGAATTCCGGACTCTGTGGATTGATGAGGTTGAGCAGGCCCATCAGGGGAAGAATGGCCCAAAGTCCGTACCATGCAGCGTCGAAAAACATGTCCACGGCCTTGGGCATTAGACATTTTCGAGATGGTTTTGGTGGATCATCATCATTTTTGCCCCCTTGTTCAACGACCAAGTCTTGGTCCTGCTGAGCAGCTTGTTTCGAAATGCTATCTGTTACAAAAATTGGTAATCCCTGTATATGTAGTAATTTATCTTTCTTCACTTTGAGCTACCTATGAAAATAAAAAATTAAATTGTCTAAATTTTATAATTAAATATACATATATTAATTACCTTCGAAAACTCGGATTGCCGTAACATTTTGGCCACAAAAGGGGCCCAACTCGTCTTTTTTGGTCCAAAAGGAAATCTGAAACAGAGCTGCAAAAGCGTAGTAGAAGAGGACAAATTTGATGTACACTTTTTTGACGTTGCTCGACTCTTCATCCTGGGTGATTTGGAGTCCACGACCCATCAGATAAATTGAGTAGACGATGGTTAGCCCCACGTTCAAGTACCAAATGGCCAGTTTTCGGGGGGAGGTGCACAATTCACCCCTTCCCAACCCTTCATCCCACTGATAAGGGTGGCTGTGACAGAATTTCCCCAGGGTAAACATCAACCTCAAATACTTCCAAACCTTTGGGGATACAACCATGTATCTGGAACTCATTTTGGGATTTTTTTTTGTTAACTGCAAATACTGTAGAGAATAAGAAAATATGGGCAACGGACACCAGAAAACGCGTAAGGTACTTTTGAGCAGTCTCTACGTCGCCATTTCTTGCCGTAGGTATATCTGACCCCAATACTTGAAACGAGAGAGAATGAAGAAACAGAACATGGAAAATAGAGAGCCAGGTAATGCCAGAGATAAATTGATTGATAAAACATTCGTTATATAAGCTACTCTATGACCAGAAATGAATGTTCACGTTTCTTTTACTTTCTAAAATGACAACTGCTGCATAAAATGAAAGGAAACTGGGGAGTTTATTTCGGGCTGCAGAGTATCTTTGTCTATGGTATGTGTGTGTACAATGTACTCACAAGGGAACTATTTCAGATGTCATTTTTTCTAAATTTTTTCACTATGCGGGTGTTGTGGGGCATCCTAAAGGAATGCTTATGGCCATGGTCCTAGCTGCGTCCAGGCAGGATTGACCATTTCGGGCCATTGGAGGTCATTTCGAGTCCAAATGTTCACACTGATGAATTTTTTGAATCTTCGCGCCAATTTTTTTTCAATGATATTGGCTAAAAGAGCTTTCAAAGCTGAGCATTTTTCATGCAGGGAGTGACCCTCCATCTTCAATCGTTTGACCTGCAGAGGTCATACCAGTTTCTTCAAAACGTTTTACCCGCACAATTTTTAATCTAGGGGCTTAACATTATGGCCACATCATTTGGAGTAGCAAGTTAACATTACACGTTCATTGCGTTTTCAAAAAATGGCGTGACCCCTGCAGGTCAAACGGTTGAAGATGGAGGGTCACTTCCTTCATGAAAAATGCTCAGCTTTGAAAGCTCTTTTAGCCCATATCATTGAAAAAAAAATTGGCGGGAAGATTCAAAAAATTCATCAGTGTGAACATTTGGACTCGAAATGACCTCCAATGGCCCAAAATGGTCAATCCTGCCTAGACGCAGCTAGGACCATGACCATAAGCATTCCTTTAGGATGCCCCATAACACCCGCATACTGAAAAAATTTAGGAAAAATGACTTCTAAAATATTTCCCTTGTTAGACCTAAGTCTTCCAAAAAGGCATATTTTAGACCCAAAATGTCAAAAAAAAATTATGCTACATCCAAAATATCCAAAACGCATATTGTGAACAGGGCACGGAGCTAAGGTTTTAGGAGACCTACCCGTATCCAGGTCCAAAATGGACGGGGTGCCGGACCCAGCCTTGTTTGCAAAGCGGCCCCACTAGCCCTATGCACTATACAAAGGCCGGGAAGCTTTAAACAGAAGTCTCGGATCGGACTGCCACAAGTTACCCGGGATTGTTCCCTGGCCTCTCGAAACCTAAAACCTTCCTCCTACTTATTAATGTCCCGAATAAACTCTCACACTGGAGATTGTCATGCTTAAAAACACCCAAGGTCCCGAAATTATGACAAGATTTTGGGTGCCGACGCGTTTTTTGGCAACTAAAAACTGTAAATGAGGCCCTTGGGGCCACAAACTGTCTCGATATACTGTATTTTGATTTATTGGGACAGTTTGTTGCCCCAAAGGCTTCAAATACTCAATTATTTTATTTTAGGAGAAATTTCAAATTTGTCAAATTTTGGTAACAAAAGAAAATTTTGTTTAGAAATTTTAGCTCAAAGAATATGCATCAAAATTTGAAGGTTTTTTGGTTTTTTCAGTTTATTTAATGGCTCATGATACTTTAGAAGTTTTTGAAAATTTCAAAAAAAATTGAAAATTTGCTTCCTTAAGCTCAACGGCACAGTTTTAATTGAAACACCTGCACAAATTAAATCGACGTTTACCTGTACGTGTAAACAACGGGAATTATACCAATTGGCAGCATTGATAAACAAAACTAGTTTTAGCAATCGACCCCTTTTTGTAAAGCAAAAGTAAACAAACAATATGACAAGAGAGAGTGTAAAAAAACGTCACGTGATTTTAAAGGCAATTAGTTGCACACGTTTAAATCTAATGGAGTTTTCCTAGATTTTTTTGAAATTTTAAACATTTAAATGGACTCAAACCCTACGATCCCGCGACAACAACCACAAATCTGTTGTTTCCATCTTTCCAAATCTGTCCACCTTTTCCCTATTTCGAATGGCCAATAATGTTAAGTCAAATTTTAAGTTAAAGAAGCAAACAACATGAAAATGCATTTTCTGCGCGTAAGCAGACAATCAAATATGATCAAACCTCTTTTAATTGCAGTTTTGCATCTCTCCACATTTTCAGGTGACAACAAACATACGTTTTGGGCTTTTTTGTGCATTCTAAAATCAAAGTTGTAGCATGGAAAATTTATTTTGAAAAAAATTAAATTTTCTGAAATTACCCATGAAATTTGTAGAAATCCTTGGCTTGGACTTTAACACCGTAATAACAGGGCGCATGGCCATCGCGATGTGCAGTGCGGTGGACAAATACCAACAGACAGGCATTCTGAAACCCCTTAAAAGAAGAAAACTCTCAAAAGATGAAAAGTCCTCGTTTTACCGCCGCGGCGGATTTTGTGGTAACGGCGGCAGATTCAAAATCAAAATAAATAAAAAGTTGAAGGAACAAAATACATTGTCTAATGATTTTTACCTGTGGGCATTAAAATTATGCACCAGGTGTCGACGGAATTTCTAAAACCGGAAAATTGGGCTAATTTCATGGTCAGGGTCAAAACATCCGGTTTTTGCCCAAATTGACCTGGTTTTCCGTTAAACTATCGGATTTGGTCGGATTTGATCGAAATATTCGATATTTTTCCCGAATTTCCGGGAGTTCTGGTAAACTACGGGATTTTGTCAAATCATTCCATTTTGGGCCAAATTTTCCGGGTTTTCTGGTAAACTGTCAAATTTTGCCAAATCATCTAATTTTTTGTACAATTTTCCGGGGTTTTTTTGGAAATTACTAGATTTTGTCAAAATATCCGATTTTTTGCTCAATTTTCCGGATTTTTTGGAAAATGCTTAATTTGGCCGAAAAATTTAATTTTTAAGTCCAATTTTTCGATTTTCCGTAACAATATCAGTTTGACCCAGATTACCCAATGTTTTTGAAAATACTTCATGGAATCTGGTAAATTTTTGGGGCAAAAAGGTCACATTTTGGGATCACAAAAATTCCCAAAAATTTCGTAGCAAATTTTGGTACCCCGGTTTGGTCAACTTTGTTTGTTTAAATGCTCCGCAGAGAAATGGACTGGGAACGACAAGTGCTTCACGTTTGGATTGAAGCATCCACGCGAAAAAGGTGCTTTGTGTACAATATGTACAAATTGATGACCTCACTTGACCTTGTGCTTTTTTAAAATTTATAAATCCCTAATTTGTAAATCTGCGCAAAAATGTACGTATTTTAGTTGTGGGACGACTGGCTGGAGACCAAGATGAGCTAGGTTGTCACGAGTGCGAGTATTTCGAATTTGGTGACGGTGACCCCCAGTGTATCGAGAAGCCCTTGAGTACCCCACGAAAGGAGTGCAAGTACAAGGATAACTGCGTGTTTACCTACTACAGGGACAAGGGAGATGGAAAAGGGCGCGGGGTTAAGCGGGAATGTGGCCACAAAGAACCCTTGAAGGTCAACTCTTGCTTGGACACTGGCGACCGGTTTATATGCTGGTAAATATATATTTTTTAATTTCGTACCGTAAACTGCGGCTACTTTGGTCGTTTTTTGAAAATTTTGGAAAACTGGTCACAAAAATTTTGGGAAATTTTTGGACTAATTCATTTTCTAAAATTGTTTTTTCCTAAACTTAGGTGCATGATGCGGACTCTGAGCCCTAAAGGCAACGACACCATCCACTGCAACCACTGTGCCAAGGGCAATACCGACAAAGAGTGGTGGGATCCTCCGACCTATAGCCAAAATCTGGACTGCAATGGCATGGACTTTGGGGGGCCAAAACCTAAGCGGAAAACAACCACACCACCCCCACCCCCTCCACCCCCTGAAATTAAGGGCACAGGGTGCCATGAGTGCGAGGTGTGGGAATTCGGCAGTGGAGACAAAAGGTGCGTCGAGGAGCCCTGGGCGTCACCACAAGCAGAAAATGAGTGTTATTACGGCTCCACCTGCATGTTCACCTACTTTCGAGATACAGGGTCGGGCTTAGGGCGCGGCGTCAAGAGGTCGTGCGGGAACGCGTTCCCGGGGGTGCAAAACGGCTGCGTGGACGTTGGAAATCGCGTCATCTGTCGGTAAGGACCGATATATACCTAATATAAGCACTCTGTTTTTTTGGGCCCTAAATCCTGATTTTTGCAGGTAGGGCTCCTTAAAAGATTTTGGGTAGAATGTTGTTGAAAAAATGTCTAAAATTTTTTAAAAATTGTGAAAAAAGGTGTAACAGGAAGGAGAAGGGCGCTGATGGAAAGGAACTCATTCACTGCAACCACTGTAGCAAGGGCACCGCGCCCCACCTTCGATGGGACCCCCCTACTGAAGAAGAAAATCATCTTTGTGAGGGCATAGACCTTAAATATATAGGTAGTCAGGACGAACCACCCGGTTTACCAACTTGAACGAGCAACGCCCGGGTCTCTTGTCCCGCCTTTCGAAAGCAGAGGTTTTCACCTTATTTTTAATGCTCCCGGGTAATCTTTTCCCAGGATTATGCAGATATGAAGAATCTTCAGCAGCTAAAAATTATGCGTTTATTAAGGTTGTTAGAATCAAATATTTTTTTGGATTTTACGATTTATGAATTATTTCATAGTTGCAAAAAATGCCAAAGTTTTAAAAAAGTTGCAAAAAATGCCAAAGTTTTAAAAAAGTTGTAAAAAATGTGACATTTTAGTTCAAAAAATGAATTTCAAAATAAAATTACGAAATCTGACCAAAGGTTTTATTCACGGGTCAAATTTCCCACGTTTGAGTTTTTACGCATAAATTGCGCTCAAAGTGTAATTTTTCTTTAAAATTTGCCGAAATTTCTCCAGAGGCATTTTTAAGCATTGTTGCTGTCGCTGCCGCATTGTCAAAATCTACATAATGAATTTTGTGTCAAACGTGACTTTTTTGCAATGCGGCATTTAAGTCAACCGTATTTGACAGATGTAAATTGAGCCATTTTATTCCTCAGACTTACAAATTAATCTAATGCATCAAGAATTAAGACCAGCCACATGTTTTCCTGTTGAACTAGACAAGTAATCTTTAAACTTTGTTTTTGTTATTGCTCAAACTTCACATTAAGCTTGTTTTTGAAGTTTTAGGGAGCAAAGCTCGTACTTTGCACTGTGATTGCAAATTTTGTCTGTCTGTTCGCCTGCTAGTGCGATAAAAGTCGGCAGAGTTGCCAATTTTAGAAGAATATTTACAGTTCGTGGCGTAATTTAGCACGACGATACTTTTAAAATTTTTGCATATGGATTAATTTCTGTTTTGCCTTACAATTGCGCGCTAGTATTCAAAATTTTATCAAATTGGGCCAAAAAAAACGTAAAAAATACAAAATTTCATAAAAATTGCCAAAAACAGTAAAATATCCAACATTTTATAAAAATTGCCAAAAACCGTAAAATATCCAAAATTTCATGAAAATAAGCAAAACATTCAAAATTTCATAAAAATGGGCAACCCTCAGCAAAAAAATCTTACCACATCTCATGAAAGTTTGATAAAATTTGACAAAAATGACAATTTTTGGTGCTATTTTCATGAAAATATTTCATCAAAATCTCGTCAAAAGTTGATCAAAACTGAGACGAAGATTTTCGACCAAAATCGTGTCAAAAACTTATGACATTTTTTGACAAAATTTTTTTTAAGGGAAAACATCCGAAACTTCATTAAAATGGGCAAAACATCCATAACTTCATTAAAATGGCTAAAACTCCAAAATTTCAAGGTTGCTTACAAATTACAAATACAAAATTTCATCAAAATAGCCAAAAATGAAAAAGGCTGACATTTCACAAAAATGGGCCAAAATCTAACATATTTTATGCAAATGGCCAAAAATCCGATTTTGTGTACAAAAATATTTAATCAAACTGTAATCTTAATACTTGATCTGCCAGACAAAAACTAGGCTTCGCTCCCTACACCATAATCGCCTTTTAAGAAAATAGCTCCTTGTTTTTGTTATTATCCAGAACTACGCCGCAATTTTGCATAATAAAATGTAGGTAAGGTATGTATGCACATCAATAAAAGGTTAGCAGCAATCCAATGAACAAAAAATTACGTTGTAAAAAAATTTGTGGAAGATAAAATGGAATGCAAACGACTCTTGTCATCTGTTGACCACGTGCTTTTGGCTTATTGTTGTAAAATGGGATGCAATTCTTTCCTTCTTCGTTCCTTTCTAGATATTACTTGCTACACATTACACATACATCCACAATCCAAAATTAAACAACTTGGGTCGATGGCTCATATGTATATTGTACATACATAATACATAGCAAACGTCTGTCTATGTTGAAGTTAAAGTTGATAAGAGTTTGTCTGTCTCTTCCCCTGTTTGTGTGTGTGTGTGTGGTGCAAGTTGACGATGCGGAGGGAATCCAATGGCAAAAAACCGGTTTTTTACTCGCTTATGTGCATTTTTCTACATATTTTTTCATGACAACAATGAGGAGTGGAAAAAATCTTTATTTTTATACACAAACACACACACACATATCTTTACATTACTGATATAATTGCCTTCAAGTCAAGGTTTTGTGAGCACGTTGAGTTATTTACATACAAATGCAGCCAAACAGATGTAAGTAAATGGGCTAAATATTTGTATGTACATTATTTTTAACTGCCTTCCCCTCTGGCAACATTATTGACCAGCTATGTATTTTGATACAGATAAATAAATGCACGAGGCAAGTTTGTCCCAGACTCAGTTGTCCAACGAACTTGTCAACGTAAACACACATTTATTGTCCATTGACTCCACCGACCCTGTCACAGACTAAAATAATAAGGAAAATTTAACAAAAGCTGTTTTCCTCAATTTTAAATTAATCCTCCATTAAAATCTGTAAAATTGAGTTAAGATAAGGAAAAATCATCAAAAAAGGAAAAACAGCAACAAAAATTCACCATGGTGATTTTAACCGCAGCGAGCATACTCGCCATCGTTTTTGGAGTGGCGGCCATCAAGAGTTTTCTCCTGTTTTCGCTCGTATCCAGCGTAAGAATTTTTTTTTTTTTTGCTTTTTGCCCTACTAACCAATTGTCGACCGGCGACGTTGGCGACCACTTTTTTGTCAACGTTAGTTTTTCCCCTAAAATGGGTTTCCTGAAATGAAAATCGGTTGCCTGCCATTTTTTTAAAAATTTGTGTTTGTTTATTTATTTATTTTTTTTTAATGTAGGAGGAGGATTCTTTGAACGGCGGAAGTGGCGGAGGCGGCGGCAAGATGAAAATGAAATAAAATGCTCAAAATGGAAAATTCAAATAAAAATCAAAAATTTAAAAAAATATTAGAAAATAATATTTATAATTTTTTACTTATAATCGTCGCGGAAACCTTTTGAAGGCAATTATGTTAAGTTTTTAATTATGTCTGTTGTTATCGTTTACTGTTTTTATTCTAAAAAAAAAATAAAAGAAATGCTGCAAAAAAAATAAATTTCCTTAATAAAAAATCTAGTAAAAACTTTTTATGAAAGTTTGATACGATTTTGGTGGAGAAGCGCTTTAACTTTGATCAACTTTTGATGCAATTTCGATAACATATCAAGGAAATCTGATACGATTTTTTTCTGAGGCTGTTCTAATTCCTAAATTTAAATTTTCGAGCTCTTAATTTTTGGACATTGTTGAAAATGTTAAACTAAAAATTTGCATAATCATGGCATAAAGCATCTAAATAGCTTGATTGCCTTTTAAATTCCATGCTAACTAAGTTTACTGCTGCATGAATGTAAATACGACCTTCAAATTCTACGAATTGGCAATGTTGAATAACAAAACTGGTTTTGGCACTTGAACTCTTCAGTCTACCATTTAGGTAAACAAATGATGCGACAAGACGTAATTAAAAACTGTCACGTGGTTTTTACTAAATATGTTCCCGAAAAATCATTGAAGCACAATCAAAGTTGTCCTGACCAGCCATTTTTCAAATTAAAAGCAAAATATTAAAATGGACTTTAACCCTACTGACCCTTGGCCACCACCGCTACTCCGTAGCCAATTTTTTTAAGTCCGTCTATATAAGTGGCCAGAAAAATCTACGTAAAACTCAGAATAAACATATTTATAATTGACAATTGGCAATTGACACATAAAATGGGAAACATAAACACAAATTCCTTGGACCTTGACCACCATGCCAAACTCCTATTAGTTTTAGTGGTTCATCTTTTCACAATACCAGGTGAAATCACAAAACCAATTTCGTTCATTTTATTGATATGTACACTCGAGGTCATTTCAATGAAAATTTACTGGAATAAAATGAAATTGTTTCAAATTAATTCTGCAAATTGCAGAAATCCTTGGCCTAAAAATGGAAAACGTATTATCAGGGCGCGTTGCCACAGCAATGTGCAGCGCGGTGACCGCCTACCAGGAGACAGGCACTTTGCAGTCCCTAAAAGACAGAAAACTCACACAAGGGGCAGAGATCTCATTTTACCGCCGAGGTGGCGGTTGTGGTAACGAATGAAAATTGAAAATCGAAAATTCTTCCTTAGAAATAATTCTTGCCGAAAAATTTCTCGAAATTTTGATACAGTTTTGATCAAAATTTTTCGTCTCAATGTTGATTAATAACTTTTGATGAGATTTTTAATGAAATATCATAAAAATCTGATTAAAAATTGTCAATCTTGTCAAATATGATCAAATTTCCAAAAAACTTGGTAAGATTTTTTTCTAAGGGCTAATTCAAAGTATAAAATATGCTGTTTAACGGCTGGCACCGCTGGCACCACTAAAATTACGCACCACCTTTTTAAACCGAAAATTGGGGCAATTTCCTGGTTTTCCGGC
>JAQIVE010007097.1:0-10813 GCA_034698285.1 Sminthurinus bimaculatus
CATATACCACTAAGCTGCGCAGAACAGAATGCTTATTGATGGGCCGGGTGTCGCACTATTCGAGAATATACGGTACTAGTATTGAAAAAGTTTCTATAACAGGGAAAGTTATTCAGTGTTGTAACCATTCTATATCATCCACAGATAAAACAACCATATTACTTGCCATATTCTCATATACTTACACTCATAAAATAGACAAATATTAATGCCTATCAAACAAACCTTTCTCATTAGCGTTGCGCAATCCCTACGTTGGTGAGCAGTAGATTGAAAAATTTGATTACCCTTGTTAACTGTCATTTGGAGCCTTGCTGGACACAGTATACACTTATAGTATTCTTTTTTGTCTCCACTTTTAAGAATTGAAGTGTTAATATACTTATAATCTAAACTTCCCAGCGTTAAATACTTTTCTCCGTTCACTGTCTTCTTTGACATGTCCAGAGATCTCCTTAGATTCGCCATTAGAAGTCTTAAAAATGTCTATTTGCAATTACGAAATAATAAACGTCAGTAATACAAGCTGGAACGAGGGTGCGTGAACTTTATTTTAGAAATTTTGCGTACTCAGTACTGAATTGCAGAAAAGTTCCAAAAAATTTAAGGGACCGTGACTGAAACAAATAAATAATATATAACACTGGAAAGTCGCTGCTTAAAATTTATCTTTTAAAGAAGCACAAAAACAAAAAACGAACATGAACTCTAGCAAATATGGCAGAAGACAAAATGATTCAACCTTCAACCTACTTTAATCCATGTACATTATGGAGCATAATTTACAATGTATATTTAGTCCTTAAGCTTGAAAATACATTATTTTGTTTCCTTCT
The DNA here is from genome assembly GCA_034698285.1 of Sminthurinus bimaculatus. Classification (NCBI taxonomy): domain Eukaryota; kingdom Metazoa; phylum Arthropoda; class Collembola; order Symphypleona; family Katiannidae; genus Sminthurinus; species Sminthurinus bimaculatus. The sequence continues at coordinate 837 of JAQIVE010007097.1, forward strand.
ATATCGTCCTTATATTGTATATACACAATATATTCTCATAAACCGTATAGTTAAAGCTAAAAAAAGTCTTATACACTTTCATATTATTTACCATATATTGTACATTTCGTATGTACTTACTACCACGACATTCTTGTTGAATATATTCTGATGTATTTTTTCTGAGTTTTAGGTATAAACTATACACATATTATGTATTTACCTAACATAAAACAGAACGGCTTCAATTCTCTGCATTCTGCATATCAACAACCATAGCTCCTAATCAGTGTAATAAATGAATATTATGTAAATATGAACATCTATGTAGGAAAAAATAACAGGCAAGTCCAGAGTCCAGCAAGGTTTTAACACAACCGATTGTAATTTATTATTGTTTATATCTAGTGCCTGCAAAAAGTTTGAATTTAATTATTTGTTTTGCTTGAGCGAGTATGTAGAATAGGAATCTTCATTTTTATGCACTTCCAGTTTATTGAGAGCCGTTGAGCTCTAGACGTTGCCGTTGCCAAAGAGACAAAATTACCTTTCAATGACACTTAAATGTAAAATAACCCCGTGTATTTCCGTGTCATGTAAGTGTAACTGCCGTCGTTCAACTTTAAATACATAGTAAACTCGATTGAATGCTTGAATTTCTAAATTTTAAGCTAGTAAAGAGCAATAAACTATAAGCTTGCAAGCTCTTCAAGCTCTTGGCCGTTTCTTTTGAACATTTTCTATGCAAAGTATGACCATACAGCCATATACTTACGTTGCCTACTATAGTTTCTTTTCTTGGCCTGTCTCTGGCTTTCGCATGAGGGAAGCTTATAGCATTAAAGAAATTCATTAAACCGAAGAAGAAGAAACATAAAATGAATCTTATAAAATAAAAAAATGTTCATCTGTACTTTTTCACTCATTTTGGTAAAAAAATGTCGAAATAAAGTATACATATGCACAAACACTCATGCAAGTCGACATTGGACATCGAAATATCATAGAACTGGCAGGGCAATCTGAGTGTGGAGTGTCAGTAGCCTTCTAGCCTTTCTCTCTATACTGGTGAATCCACCCGAGCAATAATATCAATAAAAGGTTCGTGACAAATATCTAATATCGGATGTCAATGTCTATATTATATTGAGTGAGTGAGTGAATGAATGAATGTCCGTTACTTTTTTACTCTTTCTCTCTCTCTCTCTCTCTCTACCTCTACTGTAATATAATGTACTGCATAATATATAAAAATGTGACATATCACTACACTTCGGTCTATACATATGTAGGATATGTATATGAATTTCATTTCTTGATATACAGTGTCTCAACGTGCTATTTGGGCAACTTTGAGGGGACAAGGGCAGTCGGAAAATCAATATAGTTACTTATATGCTTACATATATGTATTTATGCGTGAAGGCAAGCAAGGCTAGTTACAAAAATAATAATAATAATAATGCTGCATACTTTTTATTTTAACGACATATCAGCATGATGTGTATGTACAAGTATGCACTTATGTATATAATATATAGAATGTACACTACACGAGTTTTTCGTCTTTCGTCCTTACTTTTCTACAATATACAGCTATTTACATGGAGATACAGGCACAAAAAAACTGCTGCACATTTTTGGCGAGAATTTTCAATAAGGAGCCGTAAAACAAACCAAACCATAACGTTTAAGCAGTGCCACAACGTAAACACAAGATACATATTATATATACGTAATATATGTATTATGAAGGGGCTATATAACTTTAGTTGGAGACTTGAAAGCAAATATCTGCACGGGAAAAATTGTAGAGGTTTCACTCGTTCTCTCATTTGCCTTCAATGCTGTACCTGCACTTTGGAATTTGGAACTGTAACTGGGCAATTTGGCATATCGAATCGAGTCGTCATCCTTTCACTTGGCCTTTATCTTTTCTCCTAATACTGTTGCCCGATTTCGAGTCCATGTCTATCTTTTATATAGCTCCCTTTCAAACTTAAAGCAAAGTGAGGGAGAGAGAGAGAGAGAGAGAGTAAAAACTGCATTCGGAGCGGGCAACTGGATTGGCATCGTGAAAATATACTGATAGTCGCATTTTCAAGTTGTTCCATTGCTATATACATAAATGCTCCTTTTACAATCTATGAATGGGTGTCCGTGTCCAGGCCCGTCTTTGGCACTCTGTGTCCGTATGCATTTGGGTGAGATAGCCGGGGAATCACAGAGATAAATCGAGTCTATCCATTCTCATTCCCTTACAAATGAATTGCCTTTGTTATTATAACTGACTCAACTTAGACATCCACCCTATATTTGTGTGTATGTGCATAAGCCAATTTAGTGTTAGGATGCATGGGCGCAGAATGATATATGTGTAGATTTAGATCGTAGATTTTGTAGATGTGGATGTGTGATATTCCACAATATGTATGTACAATGTACAATGTACATGCATAAGAATCGCCAAGTGTGTGGCAAATATTGAGTGTATATAAGCTAGTTAGTTGAAGTTGACGATGCAGGGTTTGGGAAGAGCCGAAGAGGAGCTGAGGGAGAAAGCTGGAGAAAGCGGGATTTTTTTTTGCACATACATATATTACGTAAATAATGTTGAATTTTCAGCAAAGAGGGTCCAAAGTCCCAAAGTCTCTTGTATGCATAGGTATGTATTAAACCAAAACTAAAGCCAAAGCCAAGTTATTCTATTGTAAGTTCGTGCTGGCTCTTTGGGGTCGGATTAGATGGGCCTGCATCATGCCTTGTTATTCCATATTACTTGCTTTTCATACTTAATACCTACAGAGGAAATGTTTTTCTGGACTGCTTTCTCCCTAGTCTGATGCATACAGCCACAGTCAGGAGAAATGTACTATGTATGTAGATGTAGAATAGTTACATATATGGGTCTTTTCTATATGTGTATATCTGTGTAGTCTGAACATGAACCATGAACGTACATACACACATATTATAAAGAACATACTGTGAGACTTTTTGGTATGGGTAGTTTGGTTTGGTTCGCTTGGTTTTTCCTCTAGCTCTCCCAATAACAACCGAGTCGGCGTTCTCTCTCTCTCATTCTCATTCTGATTCTACATTTGACTTTGTCCCAAGTAAAGAAGTATATAGTCGTGTATAGAGATAACTAGGAACGAACCCCAGCCAAACCAAGCCAGCACTCAACCATCGCTCTCTCCTTCTCACTCTCCGTATTTCGCATTCTCTCCGGGAAGTGAAGTGTACTCGAAATAATTCCACGTCTTTTAGTCTGGTTCAATCGTTTATCCAGCCAACTGCTTAGCTTGAGTTAGAGCGACTACTTCTTCTACCACTACAACCAGTCACCCAATTTCTTCTCGTGCTCGTTTACTTTCTCCCACTTTCTCCGTAGATATATATACACTGCTGTGTGTGCAAAGTCTACATCACATCCAAAGTACACAGTGTACGTGTACGTACATTCGTTCCTGTTGTGTTGACAAGTCTTATTTTCACAGTTTTTCCTGTCAGGGCTTGAGACAGCAAGCAAGCGTTTGTATTCACCACAAGTTTATCTCTTTCAAGTGAAACTAAGAAAGAAAGGAGAGGAAAACTATGTCTGGCTTTTATACACCAGGTTCTCGGGTAAGCCTACTTTTTGTTTTTATCAAATTGTTGTTTGTCATTGGTATCTGTGTACAGTGTACACATACTTGTAACAATTTATCTATACATATGTTGTTTGTTAAACAGTAAGAGCTTTAAAATTAGAGAGCTTTCTCATTCAAGTTAACTTTCTCTAGAGTAATCTTCATTTTAAACTAAACACGTGTAATAATTCTCGAATTTCAGCAGTTTTCATCTCCAACACTTTGGAATTATGTAACCATTTTTTGGATTCTTTGGAAAAAATGATAAATAACAATTTGATCAATTCACATTTATACAAAATGAGGTGGAACAGCAAAATTAATCAAGACTTTTAATGTAGTTGCTTCGTTTGAGACTTTTATGCTTCTGTTCCACATGATTGATTTTTCATTAAATGTTCGTCGTCGTCAGGATTAAAAACTGAACTGAATACAGGTTTGAAAGTATTCAGTGGAAACTTTGGTAGACAACACATACAATTATTCTCTGGAATTCAAAAACACAAATTTTATTGTAGGCTATGTATTATTGTATATTGTACACATTTATACTCAAGTACATATAGGACGTCAACTTTGAACTCGCAAATTAAAAATAAATGTTTACAATATTATATGACATTGCTCATTGTACACCGCGTGTATATCGTGCACATAATTTATATGTAGGTACCTAGAACCTAGATTATTTGATAAGCAACTACATTTTATAAGAGTCTACGTACATATGTATTATCGGTAGCGCTTAAGTAGTTGGCTTAACTTTAAGCCCGACTGCTTATGTCAGCCAACTAGGACGGAATCCACTTTACAATTACAAGTTAGAGTGATTTAATCAAATATGCGTAAAGTTATTGTAGAGAAAGATAAAGAGGGGTAAGACTCGTTGTTTGTTTGCCTGTTTTTAAGCGACAAGGATTTTAATCACATCCTCTGATGATTTATCTGTGTGTATTTGTCATCCGTTCTTTGTGTAGGGGACTGTGACTGGAGTACCGGAAGATGAATTTGATCCTGAGGCAGCTTGTCGAGCCATTCAAGAGGCGATTGCTGGATGTGGCACACAAGAGTCCGTGATCATTGACATAATCGCTGCTCACAACTATGAGCAGCGGAAAATCCTGCAGTCTAAATACAAAACTATGTTTGGAAAGGTACAGAAAAATTTTGAACATTTTTACCTGCAAATTATTGAGTTTTTGTATTTTAATCATTGGTACTACTTTTATAAAATTTATGAAAGCTTCCGTCAGCGTTAAAAAATCCTTGTAAATCCAATGGTTTTTCATTTACAAACCTCCTTTTCTATTATGCAAATTTTTTGCACAGTATTTTTTCGCAAAGCTCGCAAATATCATGAATCATGATTCATGGTAAAAAGTAGAAAAATGGTCATTTTCTCCCGTCCATGAAAAAGGCATTCATCGATTCGTGATTGGTTTTCCACGTGTGTATGGTGATGATCGATGAATATCTCAGCACAAAAATAATCATATTTCACATGGATTTGAAATTGGGCATGGAAAGTGGGTGAAGAGTGGAGATTCATGAGGGTCAATGTCATTTTCATGGCCCTATTTGATTCATGCAAGGAGAAAAACGGCAAGAAATTTACCATAAACCAAAAATCAAACACCACTTTGAAAAAAGATTAATGGTTGGCTGTGCTTATCCATGAGCCAAAATTTTCCTTCGGTAGAATTGGAGGGACAAGGAAAATACCGGTGAAAAAAAGTCTATAGCATTATCATATATGTACTTGTACTCAAAATGACTCTCTCGCTCTTACTTGCCGTGTAGCTTTATAGAAATATTATATAATATATTATGTTGCCCGACTGTCGTAGGTAGAAGCGACCTAGCGTTTTTTGTACTTCCAGCTTTATACATACATTGCAGAACGAAGGCATGGCGTGCATGGCTTTATTTATCAGAGTAGACAACGTAATGTTTGTGATAGGGACAATGGAAAGAAGGCAGCCGGTGACGTTTAATAGGAAAGTGACCTTCAAGTTTCTTCATTTTGGAACGAGAGCTTTCTTTCTAGGCACCTAATATTTTACATTGGGTTCATCTACATAGTAATAAAAATATTTATACATAAGCAATTCTCAAGTACCTTTCCTGTGGCCTGATATCATCCAAAGGATGGCTTTTATTAACTTGACTTTCTACGCGCTGGGTTCATTGTCGTGAATGTATCAAATCTGGTAAATATTCGTACATACATACATACACTGCATATACATAGGTGGACAAGCTTTTTAATTTTGTTGTAAATTGCAAGATACATTCTACCACAAAACAACAGAAAGTGATATGGTAGACAGTATAGACAGTAGGCGTGAAGCTCGGACTCCAACTCGGCCACTTTACTTTTTAGATATTAATGATATTCACAAAGTTTTATTGCTGTGGGAATCCCTTTCAAATTTCCATATCAAGCCCTGCCATGCCATCCAATTCCATGACACACTGAAAATTCAACCATGTAGTCTGTGCATGCTGAGAAACGACCAGCGAAACGCGAGGCTAAGTGTGAGACATGATTCTGTTTTCTGTTGTACTTTCCATATCCATCTGTTTCATATTGTTCTTTCGGTCTACCTTGTATGTATTTTCCTTCTGTCTCCCCGTCGACCAACCCAAACCTTCAAGTCAAGCCGACAGGCAAGACATTTTGAATTGAAATATAAACAGCTAGCTAGGCGATTCTTCAAGTCCTCTATAATCTAATGGAACGTACATATGCATCCATCTACGTGAAGTAAGAAAATCCCTTCTTCAGGGTGTTTCAGTGTTTTAGGCACATAATCTATGTATCAGGAGCGGTACAATGTACATGTAACTGGAAGTAGGTGCAAGGGCTCAGTACGTACTGTACATATACAATATGGTACGAAATTTATCTATAAGTCTATGTAAAATTCTTTAAAGTTGGCCAGCCAGACGGAGAAAGTTTGGGGGATTCTCTCTGAATAAAATATTTCGTCCAGTATAAATATTGAATAAGAAGTAACGCACGTACGCAAATACATATATGCAGGGTAGAATTTATGTATGTATACTATACATAGCATAAGTAGTAGGTTTACTGCTCAATCTTCACTTGTATTTTCACATTGTATTACAGATATTGCATAACACACGAACAACATGAATTTTGCGTATGTGCATATTACATACGTTTTCACCTTTTAGTTTTATCGAGCTCTCAAACTAACAGAATGTCGGGATTTATGCCACTTTTCAATTTTCGGATTTGGATTTCATTTTGAAACAGTTGAATTTAGTACTTGGTATTTGCTACTTTACATGTCAAATACATTGTGTAAAACGGACGCAGAAGTTTTTTTGTAGATAAAATATATATTTCAGTTGTATATGCACTATGCATATAGTTGATGTTTTATTTTTTATTGTACAATAAAAAATGTGAACATGTAAGTAGTATTAGGCTAGGCATGTATTGCATAATTTTAAAAAGTGCAGAACTGTGTGATGCCAACTTCCTGATGTACATAGCTGTAGACTGTAGAGCCCAGAGCTTATTCCTTCTGTGCAAAACTCAAGCAGCGAAAAAAGAAAAGTTTGTAAGTTTTTCTCAAGTTGCTACTTCTTTCCTTCATGACTACGGATACCTTGCAATCAATTCAACATTACCGTAATGCTGAATTGATTTCATTGTCTTTGATTGTCAGCTTACTATTACATATAATATACACTATACATACAGCTCTTCATCTCTGGCAATGAGTTGCCAACAAAAATGTGTGGTGTAATTGAGCACAATACAAAGAAAGTTTTGCTTATTTTGATACTTAATACAAGAAATAACACATATGTAATACACATTCTGTAGCTCTATTTTCGAGTTTTGGCAAGGAAAAGTTAATGATTTTTTCCCAACAAAAAATACTGTAGTAGGAAGAGGAAGAAATGAAATGAATTGTGAATATCCAGCTTGTGTTCGTTCGAGACTGCGAATTGTCAATGGACAAAAGTTATAATAGACTTTATATAACAAATGTAAATGTACGGAAAAGAATATAAGATCAATAATCAATATCAACGGTTGACTTAATGCCTAACGTCTCTATTATTTAGGTAATATTTTTTTACTCCCGCAAAACTTTTTTTCTCCGACTGTATTTACATAGGAAATTGTGAAATTGAATATCTGGGATGGGAATGGCGAGGGCAAACATTAAATTCAATAGGATATGAATTACGAATGCGACGTATACAAGTATACATGTTTGCACTTTCCGACAAAGTTGATTGGCTCATATTCATCAGAGTCACAGTCTGATGGAAAATAAATCCCAAAAGTTGAATCACACACATTCGTACATATACATACATATAATATGAATAGGTTTCTTTCATTCGTAACCTTTTGCCTAAAAATAACAAAGACAAACTTCATTATTAAGTATTTCTCAATAAATGCAAAATACTCTCAGAATATAATATATAATACCCGTACTACCCAGACAGACATAAGTTTTTCCATCTTTCTGTGTATCTCACTCGTCGACAGACAGATGAAGAGGAATGAAGGAGTAGATGCTTTATTACCATAAGTTTTATTCAGCTCACGTATTCTCGTTTCTCCTATGGCTACCCTTTCAGGGAAAGTAGTTGATTAATAATTAAAAATAGGAGAAACTCGGAGCATGAGACATGGAAGTCTACTTTTCCCCCTGTCTCTGGAGTTTTTTCACTCATTTTCTTTATTTTTTGATGCTGGTATACCACAACAAAATACTGTTAGCTAGGTCCTTGCAGCTGCAGCATTTACAATGTGTATGTATGTATGTATATATTTTTATGTGTCAGCCAAGACAGTCAAGTCAAGGCATCATTTCTTTATATACCTGTTCTCTTTCTCTTTCCCTCGGAAACTAATAAACATCAAAAAGTTTCTTGTGCCTTCCTGGCCTATTTTGGGGATTTTTGTGAAAGATAGTCACAAAACTACAGACTTCAGTACTACATACTATTATGTACAAATACAACCGTCTGTTTCTGCAAAGGAAAAGTGAAGAATGAGAAAGCTTCCTTTTGTTGTACGTTTTACATTTCCTTTCCTTTCTCCTTTTGTCTCTCTTTCTTTTGCCGAATTATATAAATATAGATATAGACCGATGAGCTTAGACAAGACAGCCAAGGCAAGACAAGACAAGGCAAGAAAAGACAAGACAAGTAAAAAGGCAAGACACGGAATTTTTTTTTTGGTACAGAAAAAATCTCCAAAAAATCAATAGAAAGTTGGTTGGTGATGGTGTGAGCAGCATGTTTAGTGCTGAGCATTCAACATGATTTATATATATTAAAAAAGAAGGAATTTTACGAGCCAAACCATAACGAGAATGAGAATAAGTAGACAGGGAAAATGTTGAATTCTAAAAATGGGAATAAAGGGGAATGCACACCAAACACCAAACCAAGCCAGACCACAAACTCAAATTCAAATTCGCAGTAGAATGCATATTACAGAGAGAGAGAGAGAGAGGGGATCTTGGCTGGAAAAAAATATGTTCTAAAACGAAAAAAGCTTTTCTCCCACGACTAGAAAGCACATTGGAAGAGCAAATGAAAGGAAAGGGGAAAGATGAGCCAAAGAGGAACAAACTGCAAACTGTCGTCCTGCTCTTCGCTCCAAAGGTTGTTGGCAAAAAAAACTGCAGTTGGTAATGTAATATAACTCAATACTATTATACATGTATAAAGATAAAGTAAGTGCGGATATCGGACACACTGTATACATATTACAAGTAGTTTTTCATCCACTGTTATGGGCAACAGAGTAAAAAAGTAATGCCTACTCTCCTACTTATATTTGAGCCCATAATGGTAATACCTTGTACTCCTCTAAAAGAGATTGCCTCCCGCTGAGAAAGAGAGCGAGAGAGAAAAGGAGATAGAGAGAAAACATGAAGAGAGAGGAGTAGGGCAAAAACACATTTCTCTTCAGGTTTCCTCCGTACGGTCTGTGTCGGTGCTCGATATTCTCTGTTGGTCCTCATTTCCCCCTCAGCATCTACGTATACAATACCTATGTATATAATATACACCTATATTGCATGAAATGTCCCGGGCTAGCTGGGACTGGTTCTCTTTCTTGTCTTTATTCCAGCTTTATAGAGCTCTCTTCTTGAGATGGCGATGTTTGACGATGGTTGAGAACGATGAAGCCCGTCGTAAAAGATGTGAATTCTCCAAAGGGAATGAGAAATTATGAGAGGACGGAAATAAAATTTGGGCCGTCTAGAGAAACGGAATAATACAGGAGAGTATTAATAATTCGAGTTTAGGACAGGAAAAATATTTTTTAATGAAAGGTGACCAGAACGTTCAGCA
>JAQIVE010007098.1:0-10811 GCA_034698285.1 Sminthurinus bimaculatus
ATCTCCATGTGATACAAAGATGTATAAATGAAGCCAAATCTATAATTAGCGGACTAGAATTTTTTCCCACATATAGTGGAGAAACGGAGTTTTTCACTTCAATGCTTTTGCAGCTGAGATATGAACCGTGCACAAACAGGCATAAATCCTAAATAAATACTAAATACTTAATAAAAAATTGATAGCATAAGATGAACCTCTAGTTCGACATTTTCCCAACGTACAAGGGACCTACATATTTAGTTGTTTCGATCCAACAAAAGTTTTAGAACTGTTCCCATACTAGAAGTAGTAAACTATCCCTCATCTATACTATTTTTTGATGAATCCTCCAAGTTGTTTTCATCCTTAATTAACTTTATCGATGTTGTTTGTAATTGTCAATTATGCCAATTATGTTTTGACTTCATTTTTTAAGCGTTCCAAAATTCAGTATTCCACATCATATTCTAATAACAAAACGTGTATTTGGAATCGATTAATGCCCATTAAGATGACATTCCAATAAGAAAGGTGATATTTCTTTTTGAAATTTGGAGCAATACCCAAAATCAAAATGTATGTTTCCCCTAATTGAATCGAAATTCGATGCAGATATGCAGATAGTTTGTTGACCTTAGCGGGATTCACCATTTTTTTTGTAAAAAAACCAAGTCAATGTCGAAAGAAAGATACAAGGCAAATATCCATACAATGCAAAATCTTGGAGCGCATAAAGATATGGAGAAAAAAGTATGCAAGAAAGAGAGGGGACGTAGAGGCAAACTGAGAGAGATACAACAAGTTTGTGTGTAGGAAAAGTCGTAGGCGCATGGCATAATATGGAACGGTCTGTGTGCCTTTTTCCAAAGCTCATTGATAGCTGTGGCTTCCTTTGGCTGGCTTGGCTTGTGAACAGGAAAGCGAAAATTGAGCCGAATCTTTCCTCAAGTTTTCACCAAGCTTTCGTTCCATTCCCAAAGTCCCAAGACCGCGCTCTCCGCTCATTCTTCGTCAAGTGCTGCGTGCAGACACAAGCAAAGCAAGCATTCGGCGAGAAACTTACAGTCAAGCCACAATAACCATCGAACCAAAACTATGTAAACGAACCCAAACTCAGTACTCTGCAATTCAATTCAGACCATCATCTCCAAAAAAACTCTGGAAAGGACACAGTTGAATTTCAAATTGAAAGTTGGACAAGTTGCGAGGCGCAAGTTGAAAGTTTATTGAAAAAGGAAAGGGTGAAAAGTACTTTCATCCTTTTCTCTAGACAGTGTTTGTTTGTGTGTGTGCTTGGGAAAATCAACAACTGCTATCTTGGAGCTTTGCTCCTGCTTTCCCACTTTACGAGGCACTGGTCAAACTTTACCTTTTTAGACCAAGCGCCAAGTTGAGACGGTGATCGAAACTGAAAAAATATTACTAAGCTCTAATCTAATAATTCAATTCCTGACCGTCATAAAGAAAAATTACTGCCCTCGCCCCAAATACAAATACAAATTTCAAGGCAAAGTTAAGTCCAAGTCCAAAGGTCCAAAGTTTTGCCTGACATCTCCCTTTGTAATTTTTTTTCAAGTATACGGATAAAAGATTGTGTGTAAAGTCGAGAGGGACACAGACAGATCGAGGAAAACATATTTTTGTTTGTACCTGTCACATTTTTGGTGCTTTTTGAAAGTAAAAAAGTAAAAAAAAGGCCTGGTTAGCCTTTATTCTAAAATACAATGTACTACTGTTTATTTCACTTTCATCTGACCCAAATTTAATTCATTTTTTGAGAAGTAGCTACCAACGGGATATTTCATTCAAAATTAGTTACGCCACGGATCTTAATCAAAGACTTTCCCCTACAAATAAAACACGTAGAACAATGAGTGTTCCTTTAACCGACCGTTAAGCGTGTGGTTTATTGCGGTGCAAGCGCCTGAATTTAACGCCAGCAATAGAACTGAAACTAGAAAGTTTTACTACTACAGAAAGTTGAAGTCCTTCAAAGTTTGACAGCAGTAATTGTAATTGTGTGTAATCGTAACTGAATTGTGCTAACATGCATTCTGCAAATAGCTTGACGCCACTTGGTTTTCAATGGCTTTCAATCGGTTGTGATGCAAGTCTCACTCTCCCCCTCAAACTGAACGACATTAAGAACCTTGCAAAGTTGCAGTGAATAAAAGTCTCTTTCAAACTCTGTGCAAAGTCAGTGTATAATTGTGAGAATGGAGAAAGTTTATAAAAATCTGGCCTAACTTTAGAATCTTTCTTGAACTCGAATTAAAACTAAAATTTTCATCTACGCGGAGGATAAAGTATAAAATCGGGATCTTAATTCTACATTAACTGAATTGACCCAAAAACCTTAGGTAACCGTCAATTTAATCGAACAAGGAAGTAAACAAATACAGCAGCAGGATGGATGACATAAATTTGGACCTGGGGAACACCTCCAATTACACGGACGTGATTGATATGTTTAGTCAGAGCTTGTTCATCTACAATCAGCTACAGAACTACGTGCTCATTTGTACCTATATTCCGCTCTTCCTCATCGCCCTAACGAGCAACATCCTCGTCATCCTGGTCGTCAGCCGTTATCGATGCCTCAGGAGGTAAGTTCGTTTGTTTGTCTCATTGCTTATTTACTTTCTATTTGTTTGCTCATCAATGCTTCAGCATACCATTCTATAAGCACCTCATAATAAGACAAATATCCGTAAAACCATTAGAGAGAAACTAACAATAAACAAGGGAAACATTTACTTGTGTATATAAACTAACCGCACAAAGGCGATAATTATATGTATTTCTTATCAATGGGGCTGTCACACACAGCACCATTTGTGTGTGTTTGTGGGGTTTGTTCCTTGTATTTCTTCAACTGCAAATTATTTTGAAACAATAAATTTGTAGCAGCGTGTGTTTGTCATCATAGGGAAGACACAAGAGATGCGACAAGATGACAAACAAACAAAACAAGAAACGCCGCAGGAAGCCAAATTTTTGCATTCCGCATCAAACCGTATTTCTACTTGCATTGTGAAAGCTTGCACAAATTTGAGACTGTATGAGTGCAGCAGCAAATTAGAAAAGTGTCGAAAGTATTAGCTAATTACTTAATTGCTCCTTATTTTTCTTAGCTGTTTTGTCTGCGGACCTTCTGACGGTTATAAGACGAATGTGCATTGAGAAAACAATAATATCCGAGCTTGAATAGCAAAGTCAGCAGTTACTGTCAAACCACTCTATTGACCAGAAATTGTTTACGAAGTGATTTTAGGTTACAGGAGAAAGGGAATGAGTACACGGGGAAGTGAAAGTGGAACTCGAACATGAAATCTGTCCGTCTAGATTAGACTCAAGACTTCCCACATAACACGATTGGGATATCAATATACATATGTATGTATGCATGTTTTGCCAATCGTGTAATTGCAGAATCCGATCAAAGTACACCCAGATCCATGTAGACATACAAACACACATTCACACGTCGCACTTATCTTGTTCGGCCAATGTCAAACAAACCATACAAACACAAAACCTCAAAGCCTAGTAACTGTATGTACAATAGTATGCGGCATGCACGATAATGCAAATATAAATAAAAGAAAACAGGGAAACGCACGTCTGTTATTGTCTGACGAGTGAGCGTTGCTAGACTCCCTGTATTTACACTTGTCGTAATCGACGCTTACTCTCCAATTAAGCTAAACACTATTGTAGACTCTACAGATTTAATTCTCTGCTGAGATTAACTAGATATCTCATTCTCTTGTATATGTACAATGTACATGTATTTATATTATACAGATAGATCATTCATTGTCGAGCTCGTTAAAGATTCGTGTATGACGCAAACCTTTGATGTGTCTACATGATGCATGGTAGAATAACTATTACAAAACAAAAACAAAAAACCTTTCACTGGTATTTTGATGAAATATTGAAGTGCTTTCATGTGAGTATATTCTACATCTATTCTAAATTTCAATGTTTACAGTTTTTCGGTGTTATAAAATCCTGGAAATCACAGTAAAATTGTTTCATCACTAAAATATAACACAACTTATCTTTTGACAACTAGATTTTGAGCATGTAGGTTTGTAGGCGCTTTGGAATTTTGAGATGATTCTTTACAAAATCCAGAAATTGAGAGGATGAAATGAAGGCATATACGTAGAGAGGAGGGGCGAAGTGATACAAGACAGCTTGATACTTTCTGGAACTCAAAACGAATGAAACATTCCAAGAATTCGAAACTTCTGCTCGCCTACCTGTGTACAATACTTTCTTCGTTTTCTTCTCGCGTCTTTTATGTTTCACCACTCATACAATGTGTTTTCTGTGAATTCAAAGACAGGAAGAGTCAAATTACCAAGTATTTTACATTGGTATATTTCAAACGAGATTTAGAAATTTGAATGTGACTTACACTGTTATACATGTGTTATTTTAGTCCAAGTGGGAGAGAAAGTTGCGGGGGTGATATTCGCACTAACAAGCGTGAATTCTTCGGCCTCTGTTTTTTATTATTGTGTCGGCAGCCTTTTGCGGGTCCCGTTTCAACGTCGCACGTATCAGCTCATGAGTATTTGGCGGAGTGTTGTGACGTCTGTATGATGTAAGCAAGTATTTGCTTGTACATACATGTTATGATTTGATAAAGATGTTTTTATGCATGGGTTCGTCCATGTATGAATGAATATTGAGTCCAAAATTATGTCCATATTGGTGATTCTCTCCGTTTCATGGAAATAGATCATGTTTTGTTTATCCTTGCATGAAAATTGGCTGCGTCCTATATTTATTGTACAAATTTACTCTTGTTATTCCTGAGTATTATGTATACTCACCAATCAACACAATGGAAAAACTCTCGAAACTACATATCGTTTTTTGTACTTTAGAAAATTTTGAAGATGACCTATGAACGTAGGCGGAGACGGTTGTTTGGCTTGATGTTTGAATTTTAAGGGTGGCTAATTTCAATAACCAAGTTACTTTTATTTTCAACTTTTTATTTAAAGAACAAATTCTGGTCGATAGTTCACCAGGTTCGTCACAATCCTGCAAGCACAAGCTGTATATTTAAACATTTTACAGATGTTTGAACAAACAAGAAAAGCGACCGTCGAATTCCTTTGCTTTCGTCACTTCTCGGGTAACTGTATTGAGGACGCTAATTGTAAATCAAATCAATCTAAACTGAGCAAAAGTATCATTTTTTGTACATTGAAGCGATATAAATGCAGAGAAATATCATTATTATGCTGTATGTCATGTTTAACAATGGTTAAATAGGGAGAAAGTTTGTAAGTACAATCCCAACTTGTTTTTACTTTTAAGCGTCCTTCTTTCAGTTCGTTCTTTTGGATTAAATTGCTGTGCGTTGAGAAACGAACATGCACATTGCCCTATATATGCATTTAATATTATCAAAGGTTTCAAGAGCTTTAGCCAACTCGATTTTGTTTCACAAAACGTGCCAAAGGGTACAATTACAATGCATTCAGATATAATGTGAGCATTAGAAACTTATCTGTATCATTCTATGCTCCGTCACGTCGTGGGCGCATTCTTTCCAGCCGATTATTATTGCTTTTTCCGAGAATCCTTGTGTAGCAAAGAATTTACCTACATATTCCGACGACTAAAGATACTTTTGTTTTTATTCTTTTCTTATTAAACAAGTTGTAGTTTTAGTAATCCTGCCTCGTCTTGAGTGGAGAAACGTAAGCTGACTTTACAAAAATCAGCTTGAGCTGTATTAGAGTGTTCCGAGAAAATGCAGGTTGACACAAGTACGTGCACAAGTACCTATGTATTACGCACACACGACACAAACACTGAAACATAGAGAATCAATACTTTGTAAATTTTTTATCAGGTTTTTAAAATTGATATTCATATTGGTATAGACATTTATTCACAAAAATGAGGCACTTACCAGCATGCGATTGAGTATGTATACTCACTAGCTCCCGTAATTTTATGGAACTTTGCTTTAATACTTATCAATAAGCAATGGAAAAATAAAACGTTCTTTTTTTAGCATTATCGAATCCTAGAGCTATACAACTTGTAAGTATGTATTCGTTTTTAAACAATAAACAAAAACAAAACTAGTTTCTTCCACTTCCATATTCAATATTTAATATTTTTATCCGTTTATTCATGGGAAGTCTTTGCAATGTTTTTATGTGTTCTCCAAAGCAATCTTTAATATTCCAGAGCTTGAGATGCGTTTTCTACTCAGAAATGTCTGGGAATTAATACCAATAGCTTGGTGATTTGCCTTCTCCGTTACACGGCATTTATGGATGGGTATTTGTATAGAGCACAGTGCAAAAGCAAGAAAAACACTATCACTCCATCTTGTATCTTGTGGATTATTTCTGTTTCGTGACAGAGAAAAAACCCTCGATGAAGATAAATGACTGTGCTTGACTTTTATATCACCCATAAACAAAGTTGCAAGAAACCCAACAATCGGCCAAATAACCAGGAAAATATGGTATGCTCAGCTACAAATAGGAATTTTGCAACTCCTTTTATGTAGGTTATACTAAAGGACACAAGTTAAAACAAAAAACACTTTGAGAGCGAATAGGTTAAGCGACAACGAAAACACGGTAGAGCAGCGTCGCCTTGCCGCGTTACCGCTTTGTCACAAATACCTGCCCATTCATGTTTTTATTGTGTACAGTTAGAAATCCTCTGAGAATTGAAACAGTTTTGGGGAAATTTATCTTTTTTTGAGCATGCAAGTAAGTATGAACCGTAAGTATTATATGTGTATGCCACGTGACTTTCATAGTTATCTATGGAAGATACGAGAATGCATACGTGAGCCATCAAAATTTCATAGATTTTTCCAGTACACCATCCAATACACTATTTCAACGTATACGGTATAGGCCCATAGTATAATGTATGTGTGTGCCTTTTTTATTAAACGTTCAAGTGGGGTTACTTTTTGAAGCTGAACAGAAACTGTGTGCTTTTACACTATGAATATACAGATGACGGTGAACGTGCTGGTGGCAATGGCAAAAATCAGTTTGGCGTATGATTAATGAAGAGCTCTGGAGGAGTGTGGGAGGAATCTCCCTCCTGGAAAAACAGAAGATTTTCTCGGAATACTACGTCTTTAACACTAGGATAAAAAGTAATAACTCAAAGGCCAACAAACTGTCTGCTTGTCGAAGGGGATCCACTAGTCCCTTATTCATTTACTTAGACGTCTAGTGTGTAAGGGTGTATGTATAGTTCATATCCTGTTTTGCCAGTGGAAATGGCTGTCCTTGTGAGTCATTTCCAGACGTATAAGCCTGAGGAGCTTTTATCTGCTATTTGTTTAAGTTTTGTATGCATGTAAATATTAGGCTATTTTAAACTTATCTCCTATTTAAATTGGATAAAGCTAAACACCAGCACAGTTGAAATTGAACAAACTAAAATTAAACAGCTATTTTTAACCCAGAGATTTAATATTTAGAAAAAATAAAGACACATGAGATTTTTTGAGACTTCTTCGTGATTAATCTTAATGAGCACATGAAATTAAATTAGACTCATGAATTTTCAAAGTAATTCTCTACATGCAAAGCTTATGAATCTTTAAATCCAAAAGAAGAAACGCATAGCTTTACATTTATAGGGCTTTGTTTGCAGAATTTATTTTAATCATGATCCAAAGCTACTCTAGAATCCTCAAGAACCCGCGTTTTGCAAGTTATTACGAGATGGAGGAACATCTGGATTGATAGTTATAATTTTGCTTATCCTACTGACAATGCATACGTAAGCCATACGTACAAGCCCAGATTTGCGCAGTAAATTTTACTTTCCAAAACTTATTTACTTACTTAAATATTCTGGAAAATTTAGAAATTTTAAAGTAGGCCAAAGTTTCATTGTTCCCGTGGGGCTGTGGCTTATATTTGAAGTGCAGTGTTGATTGTTGACACAGAAATGGAAATGAGGAGAAAGTGTGCCGAATTTCCCTTAAAATATTAATGCAGTTGCTAACATCCAATATGCATGAACACCATAGACTGGCCCCAAGAGATGTGCTCAACCTAAAGTTTGTAGGCTTTACAAGCGCTTGAGCCCACTTCCAAAATTGAAATTTCGAGGCAAACATGAGGGTTTTAACAACTGCACGCTGCCATACATTGAAATGTTGTTCAAGGCCGATGAATTCGCGACAAGTATTTGGATGCTTCCGGTTTCGGTATAATTAAGTAATCAAAAGTTTTTTTAAAAGTTTCCAATATGTAATAAGTATTTGGCCTGTAAAAGGAGCGCAATAATTTTATTTTGAGATCGGCAACTTTATCATTTCAAGAGCAAATAATAAAGCTTGTTGGGACAAAAGCCTCAAAATTGAACTAAACCAATTTGGTACCGACTACCGACCCAGAGTCTTTATGCTAATTAAAATAATCTTGAAATCGTACCAATTTACTGCGCTTTCTGTCGTCAGTAATAAAGAGATGATTTAAACCTTTTAATATTAGTAACTGCAAAATATGGTACAAAAAACACATTTTGCATACTAAAAATATGAGCTACCCACCAAGTGCAGTCGCCGAATACATTGCAAAGTAATGTACAAAAGACGTGGTAACTTGCTTTAAGAGGAAGGAATCCATATTTACACATAAGTTATAATCTTGACGAGGAAAGCAACTCTTACTAACATCTACAGCTTACTAAAGAGAATCATCTCCAAGCCAAAGACCCTATTAAACTCTCGACATTCATAATAAACTGAAACTTGAGATGCTTCCTGGCTCGTTGACTTTGAGTTGAATTCTTCTAGACATGAGAGAATGAACTTTTGTTGTAACCATGTAGCCAATATGTACAACAGATGCATAGTATACACACTTAACTTGGCTTATCTTTTCTTTTCTTTGTCTTGATTCCAGTTAAACATTCTTACAATATGCATATAGGCAACCAAAAGCCAGACAACTGTTTTAAGCCAACAACTCACTCCAAGGAGTAAACTTGACTATTTCTGTTGTTAAATCCTCAATCACTAGTTACTTTCTAACTTCCTGAGAAAATCAACTGGAAGACACACTGACGATTAAAAACAGAGATAAAAGGTCTGCAAATGTCTGTTCCCAAGTTGCCCCATTTACCAGAACACAGTACAATAAAATCAAGACAAAAGAAACAGGAGGAAAGGAACGTCAGTGGAAGTGGGAAAATCTACTACACAAACGTACATAAGCACACAGGCAGAAATTGGATGGTAATAAACATTGAAAGGAAAACATTGTCGGGGCAACTGATAAAACATTCTCTGATGAGATCTTATCACTGGACCAACTTTCTCTCTTCCGCTTCCCTTAATATTCGGTTGGTTGGCTTTGATTTCGGCTTAAATGTTAAAATTACGGTAGTCACAAAATCCCTACACGTTATTTTTTATGTTGAGAGAGATTTGCAAATCGAGAGGACAAAAGTCTAACTGGATAAACTTAATTTTCGAGTAGAAAAAAAGTTTTCCACTCCCTCCATATCACTAAATTACTAAATTCCTTTTGAATTCAGAAATGTTAATCAGTGACCCTAAACTTAAATTTTTTGGACTGTCTGTTTACATTTACCACAAAATGTATGTACAACGTACAAGTAATAGAATACACATGAAAGCAGTATAGGTTTTACCGTCACTTAAGAGATCAAAGTATTTTCCTGGCCTTGAATCCTAAAAGGTGAAACAAAAGTCAGGAGGTAAGGAGCAAAGAACTTGAAGAGAAAAGTTCTTTAGTTTTAGGTGCTCAAGTGTGTGTCAAGTTCTTGTGAAGAGTTTTGACATTTCACCGTGCAAAATTTTTGAGGAACGAGCAAAACCTGGAAGGAATACACAAGTCTTTACTAGAAGCATCTTTCAATATGTTTGGGATAGAATTATTACCACAGAATATGATGATGAAGTGTTTATGGCAAGTGTTAGGAAACAGCAGTTCAAAACACTTTGGAGTTATACGAGGTGTGAGTGTGAGTATGTAAAAGTTCCTTGTTCAGTGGTGCACAAGTAACGACGAGTGAGTTAAAGTAAGATGACGCCTGAACCACAACCTATTCATTGTCAACTCGGGCCAATCTATGTAGTTATGTTTGTTTATTCTCCCAAGACATGCAGTACGAAGAAAGCCGTCGAGTAATTAAGTGGAAAGACTTGAGTTTCCACTAGAGCTAAAACTGCGCTTTGCATGTGCTCTTTAAAGCCCTTTCCGACTTGTTGACTACGTATTATGATCTTACGTGTGTGACATGGTACATGGTTTAAGCTTCTCTCTCTTCAATGACTTAATTTTTTGTAATAAAACGGAAAATTAAAGCAGATTTATACATCCCCGTACTTTCAAAAACTGACTTTGAAATCTTTTTATTATCGTTAGAAATGTTCAGTTTGTTAGGGGTCACAATAATAACTGATAACTTTAAATGACATAACATAGTGGCAGATGTTTATGCTGTATACTTTGAAAACGTTTTACTGCACAGCAGTTTGAGCTACTTCCCATGTGAAATTAGCCAGTAATAACTTCTAGTGCATGATTCCATTCCAAGATGTCAATTCTTGTGTGAACAACCTCATTAAAGAACTGTCAATGAAGTTGCAACTGTTGGAATAAACAGAAGCATTCATTTGCGTTTGTCAACATGAGCATAAGGTATGCTTTTAGAATGATTTTCTTTAAGTATAGGTTCATCCTATTATGGGACGATAAATAAACATGGGTACATGAGTACCGAACAAGGGAGCGAGCAGAAATAACGAGATAGAAAAGCACAGTTTTATAAAC
>JAQIVE010007099.1:0-10808 GCA_034698285.1 Sminthurinus bimaculatus
GCTGGAAACTGACTGGGTATTTCTACGTATACAAAATGTAAGCGTAGCTATTGGCTCTTAACATTCAATGTACAGCATACAGGCTAGAGGTTTTCTGTTTTTCACACTTTCAAATTGTGTTTCACAAATGTTTCATACTATTTTTGTGAAATACTTTTGTATAACCTAATTTTTCCGCTCTTTATTTAACGCAGATTGTTTCCAAAAATTTTAAAGCCATTTTTGGAGCTATCCTTCAGAAAACGTGTCTGGAAAAACTTCTAAAAAACAATTTTCAAAATTTGGTATTGTGCGAATGTATTTTCAAAATGTTTTAAATCCCTAGAGAACGTAAATAAATGTAAATAAGCTTGAATTTTGATGATGATTAACTTAGATTACCAAAAAATCATAAATTGAAAAACCTTGTAGATATTTTGTAGGCTCTGTTGTATTTTTGCAGCATAGATTAACATTTCATCCTTTGATTTTGGTAATGAAATATTGCAGAACTGTTCCTCTTGAATTCTTTTTTGCACCAAGTAAGGTTATGCCAACTTTTGAATAAACTACCATTTTAGAGCAGCTTGAGAAAGGATGCTTGAAAACTTTTGAATTTTTGATGGTCGTAAAAATAGCATTTTAACTCTATTTTTGGAAATCAAGACACCTAGAGCCGGTTTCTGGAGAAAGTTTTATGAAATACATATTCCAATTTACTTCTCCCTCTCATAATTTTCTTCTTGACTCACGTAATGTAGGAAGGTATGCTGCTCGTAGCTTATACATGTAATAAGTAATTAATTTGATAGGAATTCCCTTTAGTACAGGCTTTATAGGCATTGCATGAAATATCACGTTTAATATTTAATGACTGTTAATCCTGGCTAGTGGGTACGGGTACTACCCTCCGTGGATGCACTAATTGTTTTTCTTTACGTATACGATTCACGATTGCACACGTTGTTGGCCTCGAGCAACTACTTTTAATCTAGTTGTACATGAGTCATAAAGGGTATGTTGCATTTATTGTTAGAGGATAAAGTATTAATTTGATGCAAGAGCTGTCTGATTTTGCAATTTCTTAAGTCATAAAACGGCTTTATGAATTTTGACATGTTCATTTCGAATATTAAACCAATGAATGCATGTAGGCGTTTATTAAAAGTAGAGAAACAATAATATGTACATAATAATACCATTGCTAAAGTGGTTTTGATTCCGGTCATCGGCTCAATGGAAATCGGAGGTCTAAAAGTGATGACATCCTTCGTCGACAGCTACTTGAATCCTATTGTGATTCTGACTGAACGGTTTATTAATCTAATTCAGGCTGAATTCCAGAATTTAGGGAATGAGATTGAGTTAACTCAAGTGTTTTGTCCTTGAATTGCTTCTCCTTAAGCTGGCCTTTGTCTGCAATGGTATTTTGAACTTAATTCTGATTTTCACCGCAAACGCAGTGAAGGCAGTATGTAAGTATGACAAGTATGCTCAACATACATGCATAGTTCCTGGATTTCTACAAAACTGTGTACTTGTTTTTCCCCGTTAAAACTCCTCAATTCACTTTGGGCTGATGAAAGAGTCAGACGAATGTTCAGTTCTCAAAGTAAACCACGAGCATTTATTCATTTTGGGTTGATGTTGATTCGAATTTGTTTGTGGCAAAGAACTGAAATTGAGGTTTACTTTGAAGAAGCCTGGAATTTAGCTGAATTCCAGATTCCCGACACTTTCCCTGCTTTTCAAACAAAATGCATGACTTCTCGTTCTCCCCTCACAGAAATGAGACAGAAAAGAGGTACTAACATGCATGCATATATACAAGACATAAATCGTCTATGTATATGGACTTTGAGTGTCCGTGGTATGTAGGCTGTAAAATGTAGACTGTAGAGGTAGACATCTCTGTAAGTAAGGTAGACGAGGGAAAATATTCATGAAGCTTGAATGCAAGATTCATGTTCCATGTTAGAAGGTCCCGGAAAGATGATTTTTCTCCATAATAGCAGCGGACGTTACGCATAAATCATACCGTACTTGCATTATTTTTTCGTCCTTTTTTCACTTTCACCCCGCATGAGAGGTTGAAAAGGAATGTTTGGAGAACGGCCGTACCATTTTCATTTTACACCATCTTTGTAATATCTTAAGATCCCAGCAACGGCGCAGCACCTTATAAATGCATGACTGTTTTTACCGTTCTCTTTTTTTAAATCTGTACTTCATCTACATAATATATGCAATATGAACTATAAACCATTTTTAGCCAACCCTGTAAATACATAACCTTTTTAAATATACAATCTTTTTGACACCAACCCCCATGTAAATAAGCATGAAGGGGAGAAACTTTGCCAAATAATACGTATACACGTTGTGTATCCGTATCACCTACTCGTCTCCCGCAATAATCATTTGAAACCTCAAAATACAACAACAACAATAATCATTGGGGTATGATTTGGACGAAAAAACTCCCATTTTTCATTTGTTTTTCATTCTTTCAACGGAATTCGATTATTTAAATTTTGACTTTAATATGCCAACTCTTGGGAATTAAGAAACAAAGTACATCTGTGCATTATATGGACCAGAAGTTTAGAATAAGATCCAAACTCAAAAGGCTTTCCTATACCAATGGTACTTTCATTGCTGTTTTCCAATGCCGTTTTGAATTCAGGTTCAAAACGGCATCTTGAAGACTGAAATATGCCTTTTTTCAGTCTCCGATTCTACAGATTTAAAAACTCAAATTATTTTGGTGACAGTCTAGAATTTAAGATTTGAAAATGTTTACACGCTTTTTGTAGAAACTTTGGAAAGATGGTGTGCGAGATAAAGTCATGAAAAACTGGGAATGAAAAACTACAAACTTTTGTCATAATCCGTAGAAATATTGAAATTTTTGGATGAGCATATATGTAGCTCAGTTCAGCAGGACTAACGTATCTGTGCCGTGGTTTGGTGATTTGAAAAAGTTTTTCTTCTCTCATTATTTCATGCCTCCAAACTATGAGAATATTCGCCGACCTTTTTGAGAACATTTTTTGAAAACTCTGGAGGTTTCATCACACCGAACAACGAGACGTCGTTTTCCGTTGTCGTCTCTATGTATGCACAAAGTACGAAACCTTTTCCATTTACATCAGCTGCAGCAGACGAAATCGCCATTTTCTTTAGAAAAGTATGTATGTAAGGTTGAATGAAAAATGTATTTTTAATTCTACGGAGTTGATTTTGTGTCCTCGTTTCAACAAACATTCAGAGGGTTGCACTACTTTTATGTAAATCATGAAATCTCTCCATGTACAAACAACTTTGAACTATCAGGCGTGTGCATTCGGGGATGAATTTGAATGAAGGTAATCTGTGTTATTTTAAAACCCATTTTTTGCCGTTTTTGTTTACGAAAGATGGCTAGTACTTATATACTAATATACTATACCAAGATTTAACTAAAATACAAATTCTGACTATTGGATGTTTTGAAATGATGAACGTTTTCCTGGATGTGGACTCCTAATCTAATTTTCCTTTTTTTGTAATACTTGAAGCTTTTTATGCATTCATTTCTGGTGAAAAGATTTACAAAGCAATCAATTATAAAGATTTTTTCCGTTGTCTGGTGGCATGGTAACAATGGGCACTTTTTTGCTGATGATGATTGAGTCATTTTTAGTTCAAGCTTCAATGCATACTTGTCTGTTTTAATATATGATACGTAGGCGTGGAGGTAAAGGCAACAGTTTGTTATAAACTGATAGCGACATAAAATAGAAAGCCTTCATTTCTGGCCGGTTAAGCAATTATTACTGTACTTTCATGCGGATATAATACGGACAGAGAAAAGTTCGTTATTTTATTTTTAACCCTGTCCACGTCCAGGCTGGAGTTATCAAAGTGTTGTTATAATTTATTTTAGAAGCTCTAATATAACATAGTACAGCAGATATTACCTGCACATTTCTCTTTAATCTCCGCAGTAGAATATTTTAGTTGCTGTGCTACCTAACTTCTAAAGATAAATTAAGATGGATACAAAGCATGATTTTTTTAAATGTATTTGTCAGAATTCTCTGCAATGCCTGACGTTACAGAAACACAAAAGCTGTTAGACTTTCAAGAATATATTTTTTGCATGAACCGTTTTTGCACACGAGCTCTTTTTATTCTATAGACTGTTTCCATGACAACTTAGAAAAAAAGTAATTTAACTGAAGCCATTTTTAGATTCTCCAGGTACAGGTCTTGAAGAAGAAAATTTTCCAGCGTAAGCATCAGACAGTGTACTAACTCAATTTCATGTCAAAGTATCCTTTTTAGTCGCAGCCATTTGAATCAATGCAGTGTATTTACTTCAAGATATTAATCAGATGTAACAATGTTATTGGACCCAAGAGCTTTAAATGCTTGAGAACGTAACACATTTTTCATCTCTTGCCAATACGAGCTTACTGGTGTCGGCTGTCAACTGTTTGTGCAAGGACGCTCTAATTGACTGAACGGAAGTCGGAATTTAACTGATGAGAGTCTTCATAAAGTAATTAAAATGTACGCGTAAAACTAAGAATAGTTCATGGAATTTCATTAATAAAGTGCAGTGTAGTTCGATAAAATTGATCGAAATTGTTTAAGATTAATTTTTCATTTTTCATAAAAAGTTTTGAGACCGTTGTATGCATGAGCTTAAACACCTGAAACGTAAATACAATAGTATCCTTTCAAAGTTGTAGAGGGGATTAAATTTGACATTTGTGACGATTTTTTTTCGTTTAGCTTTGCAGAAAATGAGGAGAAAGTTATTGTATTGAATTCTGCTTTAAAAACTACTTTTAAGTGCTTTGAAAAGCTGCCCAATAAATATGTATTCAGTACAAAGACCTTGATATTTAGCCCGAAAGATAAGTTCTATAAAC
Source organism: Sminthurinus bimaculatus (assembly GCA_034698285.1). Lineage (NCBI taxonomy): Eukaryota > Metazoa > Arthropoda > Collembola > Symphypleona > Katiannidae > Sminthurinus > Sminthurinus bimaculatus. The sequence goes on from JAQIVE010007099.1 coordinate 4,902, forward strand.
GAATTCAAATAACTAGGAGCACTCCTTGGGTTCATATTAAAGGCTTTGTCATGTTATTGTTCAGTGCCATCACAGACTTAGTAAACGGTTCGAGAATCACCAGACCTCTGTATGTATATTGTCTCGCTTCTGTCTGTAAAGGAGAGAACTTTGAGAATTGGTTACCGTTCGGTGAGTCTGGTAGCGAAAACTAGACGGAATTAATTCGGATCTTCATATTTACTATGGCTCCTTACCTTTATCCATGTATTGTATGCATAAATGCAATATCGTTTACAAATTACTATGTAACATGATTAAAATGTTTCCTTGTTTCATGGTCACGGATAGAAATTCTGTTAGGCATGGGTTTCAATGTAAAAAAAGATTTAGCATACTCTTGGTCCCATGAAAATCTGTTGGTATCTTGGATAGACTGCTAAGTGATCGAAAGATTAGAGCAGGGACATTTTTTCCAGACATGGATAGTGTGCATTGCATAAATTTTGAAGCCTAAAGCATTAAATTACTAATACTTCCCCAATTTTTGCATTGCGATTTCGGGCTTTTTAACAGAATACTGCGTGTGCAATTTATTTTTAGCTAAAAACTACAATTTTAAACTACCTTTCTGCTTTAAAATATACATTATACATATAAGGGAAATTTCTTACGCATGTAAAAGGAAACTTGTAAATGCAGCTCGGAGCAAAATGAACCTCTTAAAATGCGTGCACGAATAAATTCTGGTTTCTGGTGAAAGTTTACCTCATTTAAAAGTTTAGATACTGCTTTCGGAATTTTTGTCCTTATTTTTTGTGTTACAGCCTGCAACTTACAGGTAAATAGAAAAAAGAATATACTAACTATACATACTTGCTCATGTATGGCGTGTGTAAAAAACAAAGGTGCGGGAGAAAGTAGACGATGGGAAATTTAATTTGTTCCTACGTACGAATATTATGAAATGGGAATGAATCGCAGTATGTGTGCTCATTTGTGGTTTATGAAGACTTGTGGTCCGTTTTACGGTATACTTTGGCCTCTTCCTGCTTTTCTGAAAACTTTTTATTCCTGTTTTTCGTGCATAATAAATATCCACGCACGTGTTTTTATGATTTACCGCTTATTTTACGCGGTCACACATAATACACAACCAACGATACACAAGTCCTAAATCACGTGAAAAACCAAAGTTTTAAAGTTCTTTGTACTTAAACTAACTTAGCGAAAAAGATAAGGTACGGAAGTGGTGTCATTTGCTCATTTTACTTCTTCCTCGTTTTTTTTACATTTTGCCTTGTTTCATTTTTCAATTTTACTCTTGCTAGAAGGCGACGAATCAAATTTAGGTTGTTAGAATTACGTAAGTTTGGGTAAATTTTTGGATGACTACAAATTTTTAAACGGCGAAATACATGTGACGACCTATACTCTGGTTTCTTCCGAGTTCTTAGCTGAACCTCATTTTTAAATTGCTTACACTCTGAAAGGTCTCTTGTAACTAAGCGTTTATATACAAAACAACCTTTTCACCACATTGGCAAACAAAACTTTCTCCTACTTTAATAACGCACCAAATGAACTTAGCCACTAAATGGATTTCTTAACAAAATATAGAAGAATGAAAGACCTGTTTGTTTAACGTAACCTGTAAGCGCCTTTGCTATTTTTGAAACTCATTTTCAAACAAGTAAATTTCATTATGCGTACTTACAATACATATACTTGTTAGTTGCTTGAAGCCATATTATATCCAGCTCTGATTGTTAAAATTGCATTAGCTCCTGACAATGTGAAACATGAAAAATGTCTTTCTTCATAGTAAATTTAATTGTTTATCATGATGTTAGCATTGAGTAAACATTTATTTGTAGCTCAATATTTTACTTTCGCTGTTTACCGTATTTTGTATTTCATGAAAAAAGGAAATAAAGATTACTGCTTGTTTTTCAAAGATCACTTCATGTTTTGCATTCGTCTGTTGCTAATGCTTACTCACAATTATTTTGCGTAGTCCCAAAGACCAAGTTTATACAAACTCAAATCATTACTAGACAACAATAATAAAATGGTAAACTAGAAGTGGATCTTCTGAAAATATTTATAAAACAAGGACGGTAATTTTTCGTCATTAAAATACATTCCCGTGGGCGAGACTTCTCGAATCATGAAATTTGCGCCACTTGTTGTTGTTTTAAGCATTTAATAAGGAACGTCAAAACATTTAAAAAAGTATCTATAGTCCAAATTTACGGCGTAAATGGATTGTATATCTGGGTGCTTGGTTCTGCTAATAGCTAAAGCTTTCACTCTTCTTGAAATGAAACCTTAGTTCAAGAGACTGTAATGATTCCACCTCTGATGCACCCAAAACAATTGTTTATAATCGAAGTATGTATGTATGAGACAAGCCAAAACATCTAGCAGTAAGTGTACAAGACGAGCTTGACTACGTTGCTGAGGCTACAGACAGAGCTCACCATGCACAAGGTTGGAAGAAATAGTAAGACCTGTGTTTGTCTCTATTTTTGTTTGCAAATGGCAGCTTTCACAAGCAACTTGCGACAGTTTTGAAAATGTAGACGGTATATAACGTATAGTGTGCCTGAACGAAAACTCACGTTTTCTATGCACAGATGCTACAAAGTTTTTCTTCCGTAAGTCGTCTTGGTGGCTACTGCTGTGGTTAATGTAGGTTTCTTTGTTTTACTTTGCAGTACAGTGAGTTTTATTTTGCTCACATTCACGTTCATGGGAACGTGCATAGTTGTACCATATTTCTGCTTCTTCCGCTTGATTTGACTTGTTTACCCGAGAAAACAGCTTGTCACTGTTATGGCGTGGTACGACTTGTGTATGTATGTATGTGGAATAAATTTGTGGCTCGGTGCTACTTTAGTGTATAATGACCTATTGCCTTTCACAGTAACTTGTTAAAACAAGGATGTGCATCTAGCATGTTAGATACCATACGTGTGTGCATAATGCAAGTTTAGCTCATGCCTGGAGAAAGTCAGATTTTTACGTTTTACACAATAGCAAAAGGCATCGAAAAAATGGTATAGAAATTCTGAATGCTGTCATATTATAGCGCTTCTTCGTCTCATTCTTTGTCTACCAGCCTGTGAGACTACAGTACAGTTAAACTGTCATTTGTCATCTTTTTTTGTGAAAAGGCCGTATGGAGTACGCTTAATCATATTAAAATGAGTAGTCTTGCATTAGGAGGCTCACATTTAAACCTACGACGTTGACTTAATATTCCTTTGCTCTTGAAGATTTTTCCAAGAGATTTATCTTTGAAATTAAATTTCTGTTACTTTGAGTTTTTTTTATTCTTGTTTACATTCTTTACCATACTTAACCCTCAGGTCAGCTCGTGACAAGTCAGCTGAACTTGACTCTAAACTTGTTCCTCCTTTCTCTTGTCTAGTGAATAGAGTAGAGTTGCTATGCAGTATGTTGTGTGCATCCTTAAGATGCAAAGAAGATGTGTTCATGAATATTCATAGTGAGCTTTTGTAGATGGAAGCCAGGCAAGGAAAGAAATGGTAGAACCAGCTTTCCCTCCTTGAAAAATCTTAAGATGTCCTTTTTATTTTATTTCCACACTTTGGTTCCTGCTAGACACGAAGGAGAGAAAGTCATTCATATTATGTGTGTCGAGTGTCAACGACAGGCAAGAAACGCTTTTGACTTTAACGTGTAGTATAACTACACAGTATGTATGTGCATTGTCTAGTTGTGCCTCGTCTAGTATGTACAACTTGGTTGTTGGTTGTTACGTTGTTTTCATGCATTCAAAACAGTCCTGGTCTTACATTGCATCAATCTTCATGTGCAAATCACAGTTTTCTCAAAGCTAAAACTTCAATGGGCTCCTGACTGCGTCATTCATTCATGTTAGACATTTTGCAGTATACTAGTAAGTACGACCAACATTAGTGTAGTTGTTAACGCTCTCCTTTCAACTTTCTCTCTCCTCACTCTATACTTTTCTTTCCCAACTTCCGCTGCTTTGTCCACGGCTTTCTTTGTTTTGTTAATTTGGAGCCCCGTAGAGAGACCATTTAAAGTATTTGTCGATGTACCAAGATAGATGGAAGGGAATAATCTGGAGAAAATAGAAACTGCAAACTAACAAAGTTTATTTTCGTCCCGTCGATTTTATATCTACAAACTTGTATGGATATATTTTCTGCTCCGGACGCCCTATAAACATATTGCGTTTGTATCTAGTACATGTTTTGTTTGGTGGATGAATATCAAAAAAAGAATTGGGAATCACGGAAGCTCTTGAGAAAACTTTTGATGACAAGAAACTCTAAGCGAGAGAGTAATAATACTCTGTGCTTTTGTCTAGTCATTAGCGAGGATTTCAATGAAGCAACTAAACTACAAAACTACAAAATTTGCACATGAAGAGCAAAGGAATGAAATTTCTCGTTTGCATTAAAATGTACAAAGTACAACCAAGAAATTTGCTAATGCGTCTGAATTTTAAGGACTTTGTTGTATACAATTGGAAATATGTATTACCAACATTCTACCTTTATTCTGTAATTAAATTTTCTACCGGACTAAAGTTAAAACTAAAATGTTTTTGAACATGTACTTCATTGTATAGCTGAAACGCGTTGATTATTCCCTCATTTTCATGAGTAGGGTACGAGAGCACAGGGAAAAAACTTTCCTTGTTTTGAGGCTGCAACAACTTGTCAAGTTTGGAAATTTCATGCATGTCTTTTACCTGTTAGATAATGTCCGATTGGTATAATGGTTTGTTTACCTTAAGTTCTATACATATTATGTTGATATGCCGTCGATAGATGCGAAGAGTGGGTTTAAGTTGGACTTAATTATCTTTTACATTGATAGATCTTTGACGTAGTTAAACCTTTATGCCTCAAACAATAAAATAAAGTCGCCGAACCCTAATAAAATGAAAAACTAAACTAATAAACTTGTAAACAACTTTGGATTTGTTGAATAACAGTGCACATTTTAATGCACTATATCCAGTCCAAGGTAGATAAATGAGTCATAGATTTTTTGGCAACTTTGTCGTCTTCGAATAAGTCAAGCTTATATAATGATACATAAAGTTTATTATTGATTCTAACTTGCTTAATGGAATTGAGAAGGAAGTCATTAAATTGGCCGCATGTATTGTAGATAATAATTGAATGACGTCAGCTTGAAAACAAAGTCAAGCTGAAAAACTTTCTTCGGTATTGCCATTCGGGGCAGTCATGTTGTAATAAAAGAGAAGAAGCTAGACTAAAAGTATCACTTCAAAGTATAGCTTTTGTTTATTTTCCCATATGTAGAATCGCGCCGTAGTGTAATAATTGGTTACCTCTCGATTGTCTATTTCAAGTTACGTTGGCAGTATCATGAGCTTTAGTGGTTTTGTACTTTGATTTCAAGGATCAACACTGTAAGGTTTTTGTCACGGGGGAAAGTTGGAGAACCCCTTCAATTCTCACTTCCTTTCTCTAGAATTTTGACAGCATTCTGGCTTTCATTATATTGTATGGATGTTTTATCAAGTACAAAGACAATATATTGAACTATTTAGCTATTTAAAGTTATTTCTATTACCTTTCATGCTGTGTATGTGAAATGTGTATTACATATTATACACATGATTCTTGAAACGCTAACTTATAATTACATCTTTATTCATAGGAATTACGAAGAACTCAACAACCTTATTCCACGTGTATCGATTGTTAAAATTATCTTTCATTGCACGAAGGAGCACAAGAGCAAATTACGAATCGTGTTGCATGACCTTGGGAGTATTTTTATGCGGCATGAGCATGACTTGTCTGTATATTGTACATAAACTTACTTGTCTTCTAACAACAGTCCGAAACATTGTAGCAAAGAAGGTCCAATTGTCGCATATATGGTTCTGGT
>JAQIVE010007100.1:0-10807 GCA_034698285.1 Sminthurinus bimaculatus
AATACATGTATTCCCTGTAAATTGTACACTGAATATTTAAATGGTGAGTTCCTCCATCCTGTGTGTGTACGTGTGTATATGCATGTATTTTAAGCCCTTGTTGTGTCTGTGTATGTGTATTGTGTATCAGTGTAAAATCTGAATCTGAATCTCATATTTAATACTAGTTTCACCCATGACTTCATCCCCAAAGGAGTCGACGGAGACGGAGACGAAGACGGAGACTCCAGAGTCCCCATATTATATGTATATTATATTATATTTGCCTGTCGAGCAAGGAAAGTCTCCTCAGAGTGTGAGAAGGAGCAATTCAAAACCCGATTATAGTTGGATTACACGCGTTCGAGTTTAGTGCGAAACACTTTATACTTATCACGACTCGGGCTTACATTTTCTGCATGCATGATTTCATTATTATCCGCTTATCGCTTTCCTTTTCCTCCCTCAGCCAAATGTACAATGTGCAACATACATAATATATACAGTGTGTGTAATGTGTATGCATATTATATGTACAGTGTAAAGTTTACACCGGGGCTCATCGTCTTCCTCCACTAGTTATTTTATACAGAATGCAGATAGCCTATGTTTGTAAGTGTTTAGTTTTTAATATGTCTACTTGTTCAACTCCTTCTTGGAGGAAGAGCTCCTCCAAGGAGGAGGCAGAGGAGGAGAATGCTGAGGAACATATCACAAAATACTGTACTATAGTTACTTTACTATAACCTAGTATAATATAGGTAACAGTAGATATTCCCATTCTAGCCTTATTTTTAGTCTTAGGGGTATGCATGTATTATCATGATCATTCTAATATTTTGTAGAAGAAATTATAATCAACAGTATATAGGAAAAATATTTATCATTAAAATTAAAGGTTATCATTTGAGTTCAAAGCTTTAAATACCTACATGAAAATGTGGACATGTTTTTGTGTGACTTCTTAAAACTAACATTCAAACGTAGATAAAACGCTTATGGGGATTTTAGTATTATGTAATTATTTAAAAAGCAAAGTTACTCCATCAACAATAATCCAATGCAGAATCCGTCCAAAAGTTGCTCAAGACACCTCGATCCAACATCTCAAGTTAAAATTTCAAACGGATACTAATTAATAAAACAGGAGGGTTCATCTAGGAGATTTAATAAATAATAAGCGAAATTCGGGATACATCCTTGATTCACGGAAGAACGAAGAACCTCTTCAGTGAGTGTGTATGAAATACATGCATGTATATACAAGTGACAATGAGCTCTGTGAATGTACTTATAAAGGAAGGAGTAAAAGAAAAACAAAGGAAAACTTGCCTCTTTCTTCCTGATTTCCGACTCTCCTCTCCCTCCCTTTCTCGCGCTCTCCCTAATGTTGATTTTGATGTTGATGTTGATGAGGAGTAAGAGTTGAAGTTGTAGTCAGAGTCAGAGTTGAAGTTGGAGTTGACACTGTTGACTGTTCACAGCTCTCAGTCAACTCCTGTTTTGCTATGAGTGAATGCACGTACAATTCATAGAGAAAGAGAAACAAAGTAACTATTAAAGAAAGTATATAGAAGAAAGTACAGGGATAGAACTCCATGTTTCTTTTCCCATAGCATAAACACATAAAATACTCTGCATTCTGTATGTATAACTGCATGTAATAGACAGAAGACAGAGGAGGAACAGATTTTCCTATTATGTGTAAAATAAAGCGGGGAATAGATGAAATACATAGATGAAGATGACGATGAAGCGGTGGAGTAATCATCGATCGACGCTGGGAAGAAAGTATGTATAGATATGTGAGGAAAAATTACACAAGTTTCCAGTCCCAGTCAACACGGCAAACGGATGCATATACATTATCCATGTATGTATATTGAAAAGGAGAAAAGTGAAAGAGGTGATGACAAGAGAGAGAGAGAGAGTTGGCAGTTTAATATATGCAGATGACAGTAGACAGTGGAGAAAATACCCAGGGAGAAAGAGTTGCACCATCAATGTATGTATAAGATAGTTATACAAATATGTAAATGCATATGTATGTATGATGTATGGCAAGGTAGACACACACTTGTTCTCTCAGTACATCACCAGGGGTGCACAGATAGGCGCTGGAGACTGAGTCGGAGTCAAAGTCAGAGTTAGAGCCATAGTCGTAATCGTAGTCGCCGTCGTCATAGTCATCAGCATCATCATGCTCATCATCATCATCACCGTTATCGTTGTCAGGACTGGAGCTTCTGAAAAGGTACGGACTACTGACAGTGAATATCTTTGTACATTGTACAATATACATACTACATACATATGGAAAAGATGATGAGAACAAAGTATGTATATGAGTGAAGGAAAAGGCAGTAGCTCCGTGGAAAAGAAGGAGGCGCTCCTTGCCTGTTGTCATTGTCATTGCCATTTTCATCTTCACTCTGCGATATAATGTAAGAAGATGCAGAGCAGATCCCCCCGCAGCGTTGTCCCTTTTTAACCCCATTTAACCCACACGGTACGACCATTTTAATGAGATAGCGTTTCTCTCTCACTCTGTGTGTATATATATGAGTGTGTGTGTGTTGAAGACTTGAAGCCAAAAATAATCAAATTTCATCATATAATACCGGTTTCCTCCTCCTGCTCCTTTTCTTCTTCGTCTTCTTTTTCCCTCTCCTATGTCCACGTGCATAAATATACATATCTATATCTATATCTGTATCTATATTCATCCATACAGCACAGTTAAAGCTCCTCATTTTCATTCTCTCCTCCTTTTCATATTCCAGTCATTGGACGGAGAGGCTGGAGAATCTTTCTGACTGAGCAATAATGTGTGCATCTCTCTCTCTCGCCCTCTCTCTCTATACAGTTATAAATGTATAGGCAATGATTTTTCCTCGGCTGTCTATACTTTTGGTTTGGTCCGTTTGCCTCTCTGTCTATGTCTCTCCCCACGAATGCCTTTCCTATGCAAATCAACTTGGAGACTTAATACTCTGTGACGACAAATGTGTGTGTATGGGAAGAAATGGAAGAAGAGGCACAAGAAGTAGAAGAGCAAGAGGAAGAAGAAGAAGGACGAGAGAGTTGACGTAGTTAAAGAGTCCGGGTTTGTCTGTATGGTTTTAAATGGATGATACATATGTATAAGCATGTTCCTCCTCATGAATATTTATTTCAGTCAATCTTCTTCATATGGCTCTCTGGTTCTATGGTTCGGGCTCTGTCTCTGTCTCTCTTCTTCTTTTGCATCCTCCACGCTTTAGACCTTTCAATTTCGTTACTTTAATTCACTCAACTTTGGAGCTAGCCAACTTCTGTCTTTTCCTTATTCTATATTATACTTTTTAGTGAAGCTCCTGCCTGCCTGCCTGTCTGCCTGTTCTGCCACCACTTTCTCTCTCTTTCCCTGTTTCTTCTTCTTTATCTCTCTCATATGCGGATCCATATAATCACATTAGCACATTATATTCTCCAGTCTTCTCCGTCTCCTTCTTCATTTACTGATATTCAAGTCGATAAAACTTTTTTTGCAGAAACTCATCATCAGATTCATCAGCCATTCCCGTCCTCATCCTCATGTCAGGCCCTTTCTACTTTTTCTTCTTCTGACTCTCCTTCGTCTTCTTTTTCTTCTTCTTCTTGATGATGATGAGTACAAAAGAAGAAGTAGGAAAAATAGACAGCTTCTCTCTCTCTCTCTCTCTCTTCCTCTCCTTCTTTATTCCTATTTTAGAAGCCAATCTTTTCAAAAATCCATGGAGGAATATGTATATAAAAAACGAGAGGAGAGCAAAACTTCTTTCTTTCTTCCCTCCTTTACATTCATTTTCATTTTCATTTCGTTTCATTTCATTTCATTTTAGTTCATCTCATTGCAAATCAACTGATCCATCCTTTATCTGTATTAGCATTTCTCCCTCTATGTCTCCCACTTTTTACTGTGTGTCTTTCACTTTTTCTTCTTGACTCAACTCTCTTTATTTTTCCTCAGTTTGTACATTGTATATGTATACAATGTCCCCTTCTAAGATTAGCTAAAAAGTCGACTTTTTATTATTGTTTTGCTATGTTCCGTGCGTCTCATATAGATATCTGTACTTTATTGGCATTTGCATTTACATTTGTATTTGTTCTTCTATTGATACATATGTATGGATTTATATATTATTTACAGCTACTACTCATGACCAAACATGAGTAGCGGATTGATGACTGACTGCCTGACTGACGAGAACTCAATTTGACTCCACTTGACTCGATTTTACTTAACTAATCATACAAGATGGGATAACCAGCGCACAATAAATACAATGAAGCTTGGATTAAGAATGGAAAAATTGAGACTGGGGAGGATCATAATAATTATATTAGGGAGAGCACGAGTAGTATCTATACAGTATGTATATTAACTAATCGTAGGTATAGAGGGGAACTAGTTCACATTTACATTTCATTTTGAGAGTGAAATTTATTTATTTGGTTTCCATTTTCATTTTCACTTCCACTCTAGTTAGTATATCCACATAATATATGCATATGTGAAGTTGAAGAAGAAAGGAGAAACTGAGATACTGCATGGAAAGAAAAAAGATACACAAACAAGGACCAGATAAGGCAAGTCAAGGCATTATAAAGTTTAAAGAAATTCAGTGTAATGTAATATAATGTGATGGATTCATGGATTCTTCCCTCTTCAGTTTGGCTTTGACAAATCTACAGAATAAGTATGGACAAATATCGATAATTGGTCCATTTTCTCCTGCGTTCAATCTACGTGAGTAGATATTTATTTGTGTGTGTGTGTATGCGTGCGTTTGTTGGTTTGTCCATTTTACATGTTAAAATGCAGGCATTGCATATCATCGAAAAGACAGAACAGAAGGTCCAAGTCCGAGTCAAAATCCAAGCACAACACCCACATGCACAATCTAGATACATCGACGTCAATGAATGATGTTTAGCGAGGCCTGCTGGCTACTCTCCTAATGCTAATGTACATATGTATGTATCTACTCCCCACTCTCCAGACAAAATAGGACACATAATACGTGTGCATATTACATGTGTATATTTACATACTTTTGGAGTTTTGGAGAGATGGTTAATGGTAAGCGAATGCGTATAAATGAAATCTTGTGTGTCACTCTCAATTTACCTAAATGATTTTCCTCCAGAGCTCCGCTTTCCCGTTTCCCAGTATTAACCATTAAAAGCGACTGTATAAATATTCCTACAAATCCAAATACATACATACAATGCATATTAAGTACAAATGCTGCTATAGCCTATATATTATTATGCATGATGCTGCCCGCGTCTTTGCTGTCCATTTTGCTAAAAGTCCGTCTAATCTAATGATTTTCTACTGTCCAATTCAACTAGTATGGAAAATGCTGGCGGAAAAATACTTTTTGCTAAATACTAATATTTTTGCCTGTATTACATATTATATATTATGTATCTGCTTACTTTAATATTTATGTAGGAGGCATTTTAATTTCAAGGGGTTTTCTAGCAATTACAATACAAATAAAAATAATAGTAAATTGTACAGTAAACGTATGTATTGTAGGCAGCGGGGATGAACGTCAGCGTGTGATCTCAAGTTTCAACTTGAACTGGTCGCTTGTAAGTTTATCTTGTGTCGAAGTGTCAGTGTTCGTATTTGTATTTGTGGTGGTTTTTCACTCGCCATCCGTTCACAAATGACAGGATCGAGACCGCCATCTACGACCACCTCAATCCTTTGCTGGACCACAAGTTGAGCGAAGCGTATTATACATTAGTATAGTCCACACCTCAGACTCGAACAAACACACACACACACACATACGTACTTAGAAGAGGGAGATAGAGTTAGAGGTAAAGCCAAACAGCCTTGGGCTCCTCAACCTAAAAGTTGACATCCAATCAGCAGGCTCCAAACTGTAGATACACTTTATTATTATAAACAGTGCAGTTCTATTGTGGCGATTAGTTGGAGAATTAGTTAAGAGTCGTGGTCGCCTCTCTCATGCTTTTTCGAATAAAATGTGTGCACTATATCTATCGTACTTTACACATGTATAATGCGTATACATTGCGAATGACAAAGTTATTTCATTTATATCGACCTCTGCCTTTGTATTCTATTTTCAATATAAAAAATATTTTGTGCATATTTTTTCAAGTTTAATCAAATCTTTAGGAAAAAACTTTGAATTTTTTAAAAAAGGTCGCCATTTTTACACAAAAGGTAAAAATATCGCTATCCGCTGGTAAAAAGTAGTAAATATTATAGTTGTGCGTTTAATCCCTTTTGCCTAAAGAATACCTCGATTCCTAAAAAGAAACCCCATAATTTACCATATGGCATCTGGCAATCCCAGAAAGGAGGTAAAATACACAGCATTGAAAATATATACACAGATAATATATAAATTCAGGGGAAAGAGGTTGGTAAAGGAGCCAAACAATTATTCTAATGCTCCGTCGTCATTTATTGTGACAGCGAATAAATGGAAAAGGATTCTCCGCAATATCGAATATTGTCCTTTAACTTTGCCCCTGTAATTTCATCTGTATATCCATTTGCGTGTATATGTATATGTATCTAGAGGTACTAATAATAACAATAATTACTCCAAGCATCCCTACACATGTACATGTACTTCAGGTTCGTAGCTTTATATAATATTTCACTACGTCAGTTTTTTCCGTGCCGACGGTGTGCTCTGGCTTTTATTTATATTGTATTTATTTTACCCTACGCCTTGTACCGATGTACGATGTATGTATGTAACATGCATCGTACATAGATATTTGTGAGCCTCAAGTTTTCATGAGTGGTTTCGGATTTATTTATCTGTATGAGAATTGAGATTTTCCCCGCTTTCCCACTTTGGCTGTCTCCTCTCTCTCATTTTATGTATGTATGTATGCTTGCATACTTAATGCCTATACATTTATAGTTTTACATAAACATTAAACACATGCATGTATACACACATATACAAATCTACTGTGTATATTATATTATATTGAGGCTGGAGTTGAGCTCAAGATAAATTTCTGGTGAATTTCACCAGAGAAAAGCCATGAATTGTCAATGGAATCCAAAATAACATTCTACATATTATTGTGTAGACTAATGCCTAATACATAAAGGAAACACAGCAAAACTCCAGCCCGTTCCTTCACCGGCAGCATCAGCAGCATCATCATCATCTAGAAAATCTAGCTAGCATATTTCAATTGGAATATAAATACGCAAGCAGGAACGGGCGGAGAGAAAAGGGAATAATAGTTGGAGAAAAGTAATAACAAAGTGAAAGAGAAGCAAGCCGAAGCCGAGAGGAGAAAGAAGGATAGGATGGGATAGAAGTGTGAAATTATAGAGAAGCATAATATAAAGAGAAAGGAGGTGGAGGCAAATCTAAAAGAGAAAGAGAGAGAAAATACAAATGATGTGGTCCTCTCTCTCTCTCTCTTACTCTTACTCTGTGTGTCTCTCAGTAGTCGAGAAGAGGAAGAGGAACAGAGAACAGACTCTCAATAAATGTAGGCAGTCATTTGATGAAAACCAGGAGCCATATTTCATTACTCCACACTCTAATCTGTCTGTGCGACATCAAATAAATTTACTCCTTCCAATGTTTATGACTTGACACCAGGACTACTTATGCACTTGCTCTTCTTTCGGCTCCGTACATACTTTATACAACATGTACGCACATTGTACATTGTACATACTCCGACCATAACCATAATCTACATTAAAGATTTGTGTATGCACATGCATATGTACAATGTACAAGTTAACAAATTCAGATTTCGGATGGAGGATACAGTCAAAAAGGGATGAAAAGCAGGGAGTTCTTTCTTTTTGTATTGACATTGTGTGCATAATTTTATACTGTGCATGTTACTATACATACCGTACAGTGGAACAGATTTTCGTGTATTAACTATGTATATTAACGTGAGAAGAAGAAGAAGAAGAGAGAGTTCTTTTCGCCTCCTTTTTCATTCATTCACTTGATCGCTCTTTCGAACTCGTCCCTCCACTCCACTCCACTTCTCTATGTAGTTCCAACTCTGTATGTATGTCTTGTGTCTCTTTATAAAACAGACAAAGGGAGTTGAAATAAATAGAGTCTCGAAAACTCGAGGAGACTTGAGCTCATTTCCTATTGAATGTTGACAACAAGAAAAGATGTGCACAAGAGAGACAGAGAGAGAGAGAGATACATGGATCCATAAAATGTATGAAATTCATGTCTTTTTCCTGGATTTATTAAGGATCGTCCCATCCTATTTTCTAGATTTTATGCATTAACTCCCTTTTCTTCTTTATACATGTGTACATAGTCTATATTCTTTTATTCTATTAAAGTGAGAATGGTGCTGGTTGTGACTGTATATACAGATAGTAAAACTGTGTATAGTGTGGTGGTGGCGGAGAAAGGAAATCTCGGTAATAACTTGATGCTGGACCAAAGTCTCTTTGATAGATATTGTTGACACATTACACATACATGCACGTATACATACATGTATGAGGACGATGATGAACTTTATGTGTATAAAAAGCATGGAATAGATTGGGATGAGTCTGATGATGTATGTACGTTGTACATTGTACAATGTTCAATGTGCAAGTTCATGTGGGTGACTGGACGAGATGATGGGATGATGTATGATGATACCGCATGGCATACCATACAACAGAGTAATGTGTGGAGAAACAGAGAAGCATGGTGAGAGAGAAGAGAGAGAGGGAGAGAAAAGCTCCCCCTGTATGTATTATCCAAGTAGGGGGTAATAAAAAAGTGACAAATGGAGACTATTGGGGTGAATCAGTGTCCAATTAACCTACAGTAACGGAGTGTCAATGGTAAAATTTGCCCATATGTCATACACGCGCCCGGGGTCCAGCTCTCTTGCTCTCTCTCTTCTCCCTCTTTTCTATTTACTCACTCATTCTCTCTCCTTCCATCTCTCTCTCTCTATGTGTCTCTGTGTTTCACTTCATTTTATGTGTATACCATTTCCATAAGCAGTATGTATTTTATACATTATTTATGGCATACTTTACCATGTAATATTTATTATTAGCAATTTATAGAGTATAATATGCATATACATGCGTCTCCGCATTTACTTGTTGTACGTGGTATATACATATTATGTATTGTATGTACACTTTTATTGTCATTGTCATCTTTTCTCCCTCTTTTCAATATGCATTCTTTTTCTTTTTAAATGCGCATGGTGTACACTTGACACTTTCATGGAGTGAGTAAAGTGTATTACTTGTTGGTTCTATGTATATGTTGAACTGACTCAAGTAACGTCTGTTGTCGTTCTATTTTCTGTGCTGTGTGTAGTGTGTATGCATGTATTTATTTTGACTGTCCTATTTTTCCCTCCTCGACTCTCCACGCGTCTGCATCTAGTCTGCACAATGTATACAGTAAAACCCTAATTGTGTCTATTTATATCATTTCAAGCCGGCCAAATTAATCAACAGATATGGATTATGAAGAACCCAGCTTCTGATTTGCTTTTTGATTGGGCGTTTTCGACCAACAAAACATGACACCACAGACACTACAGAAGCTGTCTAAGCTCGGGCAATTTTTGCTACGTTACCACTTATCTTTAATTATGTGGAAAATTTATAAGTACACAAACGTCGTTTTTACCACGATTTTGTCGGCTAACACATGTGATAGTCTATTATTGGTTCATATTTGAAAAAATTATAAATATCAAGTACAGTGGAATTTTCATGATTTCGTGACTTTTACTGTTTTTTAACATGATAACGAATAATTTAGTACTAAATTTTGAGTAAAAAGTTGGAAAATTAATTTTAATTCTAATATTCAAAATAATTTTGTCATTTTAATGTTCTGTCCTATTTTTACTAATTGCTTTCCCAAACGCGTTTTTACCCACACGAGCAACCTCAAAGAATTACGCACTGGCCAAAGTCAAAGGCTGGAAACGAGTAGAGATAGGCATAAAGACGAGTCGCTGCAAAATAAATGGTGGAGGCAGGTGTTCTGTTAAAGGGAAACCTCTTTTTTTCTTTTAGTGCATGTGCATTTCCTGGCCTGATTTGGTTGTGCTTTGGTTAGGTGTAGATTGTGTAGATACAAAGGGCGAGTGCAAATTTGCGTGAGCAAGAATGCGAATACGAATGCGAATGCAGATACGGATACGAATACGACTAGGAACACGACTACGGCAACGGCTACGAGTACGACTGCCAATGTGAATTGAATGCCAGGAAATTCATGAAAGAGACTCTCGGCACCCTCGAGTAAGTCTCCTCAGTCGTCTCGACGGCATTCAAGGCTGAATCTGAGATTCAACTATGTATACATGTATACATGCACGCAAGTATGTAAAACGGCCTCACTTTTGCTTCGCCCTATGCGAAACCTAAACCCAGTATACTATACTGTACATTGTATACCGACAGACGGCAGAAGGCTTTGCCTTTTTCTTGTTGGTTGTGGGGAAATGTATTCACATCCGCACAAGAGTTTTTCTAACACAGACATGTACGTATGTATGTACATTGTACATATCCATGCATATGCATATGCATGCGTTTTTCGTCCTATCTGCATACATTTGTATGGTTGTACATACATGGATGAACGAACGGCCTTTCTCTTGCGCTGGATCATTGGCCATTGTAACTCTATACTCTGTACACTGTACAGTAGATGATGCCATTTTAGGAACAAAGTAGAAAATTTAAAGCCTTAGGCTGTCATATCAGTCCTTTGGGTTCAGAAAAATTACCCTGAAAATTTCATCCCGATTGGTTGAG